>VDFB02371875.1:0-83950 GCA_007258455.2 Sequoia sempervirens
GAAGAAATGGTAGAGGAAATGGAGCACGTGGAAATGCAGACCCAGCTATGATGGAGATGTTGAGAGGAATTGTTGCCAAATTAGATGCAGTCGAAACAGCCCAGAGGAGAGGTCGACCAGTTGGTGATGTGAGTGATGAAGAGGTAGAAGTACAGGAAGAAAGGGGAAGAGAAGATCAACCTGGCCTTGATCAGGGAGAAGAGAGGTTCATAAGAGCCCTAACTAGAGCAAATACCAAACCCCATTTCAATCCACCGGATTATAATGGTAAGTTGGATTCAGATGAATTGCTAGATTGGATAATAGATATGGAAAAGTATTTTGATTTTGAAGGTACCACTGAAGACAAGAAGGTGAAATTTGCTTGTACAAAGTTGAGAGGGCATGCATCCCTTTGGTGGGAACATTTGCAGACAGATAGGCAAACAAGAGGAAAGGAGAAGATAAGATCATGAGATCAGATGGTGAATAAGTTGAAGACAAATTTTATGCTTGCAGATTATCAGATCAATTTGTTCTGGAAGTTGCAAAATTTGAAGCAGAAGGAATCAAGTGTGACAGAGTATACCGAGGAGTTCTACAAGTTGAATATCGAGGATCAAGGACGTGTTATTGGAGGAGCGAAATTGAGCAAGTACTTGAGATATGAATGGTTTGAAGTCATCTACTCTGAGAATGAGATCAAGTTTGATTAAGTTATTTGAGTGGAAGAAGCATATCAATGTGCCTAAATGAGGAAGAACAAGATAAAAAGACACTTAGTGAGAGAAAGAGAGGAAGAAGGTGGAAGATTTCAAAAGAGGAAGAAATTTCTTTGGAGGAGGAAGAGGATCTTTTCCAGATCAGAACAAAGACAAGGAAGTCAGTAAGAGTGAGAATTTGTACCGTAGAAATGACAGAAACTCTTACCGAAGAGGAGGATATGGTGGTTATCGGAATGAGGGTTATAGAAGAGATGATAGAGGATAGGAGAAAAGAGTATTTAGGGGAACTTGTTTTAAATGTGGTGGAGAAGGACATAGAGCATTTGAATGCAATCAGGGAGAGACAAGTAGAGAGACAGAAAACAATAGAAGAACAACCTTTGTTGAGGAAGATCATGATGGATCATCTAATAAACCGGAAGAAGGAGAAGTGTTGGTGAATAGAAGAGTATTGTGTCAAAGTGAGATGGAGCAGGAACTGTTGCAGAGAAAGAATTTGTTCCGAACCAGATGCAAGGTAGCTGGTAAATGTTGCAAAGTGATTGTTGATAGTGGAAGCTTAGAGAACTTGGTTTCTGAAGAAATGGTGACCATATTGAAGTTGGAAAGATTGAAACACCCGAAGCCCTATCAGATAGCATGGATTCAAGATGAGCATAAGATTCTGGTAAGTGAACAATGTTTGGTGAAATTGAAGATAGGAAATTATCATGATGAAGTTTTGTGTGATATCATGCCTATGGATGTATGCCATGTTTTGTTGGGAAGACCTTGGCAATTTGATAGACAGGCTATTCATGATGGAAAGAAGAACACATATACCATTGTTGCTAATGGGATGAAGCAAACCTTGTTGCCATTGGAGGATGTTCCTAAAGTTGAGATTGTACAAATGCTAGAATTTGTTTTAGTTGATGGAAGGAGATTCACGGATGGATTGAGACATGAGAACATATGCTATGCCTTGGTTCAGAGAATTTTGAAGACTTGAAGCATGTGGAAGAAGAAGAACAGGAGGAGGAGATAAAGGACTAGCATGAGAATATGGAAGCTATCATTATTCGGATAATGTACGTGTATTACCTGTGAGGAGTATTAGTCATTGCATGGATCTGATTCACAGGCCTAGTTTGCCTAACAACCTGGGATGACTTGACAAAAATAGAAAGAGTTGGACAAATTAGGAGTGCAAGAATTTTTGAGGAAGGGTTTGATTAGAGAAATTTGAAGTCCTTGTGCAGTACCTGTTGTGCTAGCACCTAAGAAGGATGGAGAATGGAATATGTCTACATACTCTAGAGCCATAAACAAGATCACAGTGAAGTATAGATTTCATTTTCCCCGGATGGATGACATTATATGGATTGTTTGAGTGGAGAGCTAGATACTTTACAAATATAGATTTGAAGAGTGGATATCATCAGACCAGAATTAGAGAAGGGGATGAATGGAAGATAACATTCAAGACAAATGAAGGATTGTATGAGTGGTTGGTGATGCCTTTTGGACTAACAAATGCACCGAGTACTTTCATGAGGTTGATGAATGAGGTATTGAAGAAATTCTTGGGTAAGTTTGTGATTGTTTATTTGGAAGACATCTTGATTTTCAGTAAGACTAGAGAAGAACATTTGTTGCACATAAGACAAGTTTTGCAGAGGTTGAGAGAAGAGCAATTGCTGATAAACATTAAGAAGTGTAGTTTCATGAAGGAAGAGTTGGTATATCTGGGATTTGTGATATCTATGGATGGATTGAAGATGGATCCTAAGAAGGTAAGAGCAATTGTTGAATGGGCTACACCTAAAAGCATTGGAGAGGTAAGATCATTTCACGGATTGGCTAGTTTCTATCGAAAGTTCATTAGGAATTTCAGTTCTATTTGTAGTCCTATGACAGAAACAATGAGAGGAGATAAGAAATATTTTAGGTGGACATCTGGAGTAGACCAAAGTTTTGAGTTGTTGAAAAAGAAGGTGATTAAGCAGCCTGTGTTGGCTTTATCAGATTTTAATAAGGTATTTCAGGTAGATTGTGATGCAAGTGGAAATGCAATTGGAGCAGTATTGAGTCAAGAAGGAAGACCAGTAGCTTATTTTAGTGAAAAGTTGAATGATGCTAGGAGAAGATATTCAGTGTATGACTAGAAGTTTTATGCCATAGTTCAAGCCTTGAAGAAGTGGAGACATTACTTGTTGCCTAAGGAGTTTGTGTTGTATATCGATCATTAGGCTTTGCAATATTTGAACAGTCAAGGTAAGTTGAATCAGAGACACATGAGATGGGTAGAATTCTTGCAGAGTTATACTTTTGTTTTGAAGCATAGGAGTGGAAAGTCAAACAGAGTTGCTGATGCTTTGAGTAGGAGAAAGAATTTACTGGCAGAGATGAGAGTGGAGGTATTAGGGTTTGAAGAATTGAAGAGCTTGTATGAGGAAGACCCGGATTTTGCAGAACCTTGGAGAGCTTGTAAAGAACCGGTTTTGGAGGATAGGAGTCAGTGGTTGGATTACTTCATTCAGGAGGATATGTTGTTCAGAGGGAATCGGTTGTGTATACCTTGGAGTTCAATGAGGGATAACTTGGTGAAAGAAAAACATAGTGGAGGATTGTCAGGACACTTTGGAGTTGATAAGACAGTAGCATTGGTAAGTGAGAACTATTTTTGGCCACAAATTCATAAGGATGTTAGGAAATTTGTGCAGAGTTGCAGAGTTTGTCAAGTTGCAAAAGGGAGTAGTCAGAATGTTGGATTGTATAAGCCTTTGACAGTTTCAGAGAGACCTTGGGAAGATATCAGCATAGATTTCATACTTGGTTTTCCAAAGACACAAAGAGGTAATGATTCTATATTTGTGGTGGTGGATAGATTTTCTAAAATGGCACATTTCATACCTTGTAAGAAGACAACAAATGCAGATTACGGGTTGACCGTTTTCAAAGAAGTGATTAGGATTACATGGATTACCTAGGAGTATTGTTTGACGAGAGATACAAAGTTTGTTGGTTACTTTTGGAGGACACTTTGGAAGAAGTTAAAGGACAGATTTGAAGTTCAGTTCTACTTTTCACCCACAGGGTGATGGAGCAGACAAAGGTAGTAAGCGGAGTTTGGGGAATTTCTTGAGATGTTTGGTTGGGAGAGAAGACGGAAGTTGGGATTTAGTCCTTGCACAAGCGAGAGTTTGCTTACAATAATTTAGTGAGCAGAATTACGGAAGGAACACCTTTTGAGTTATTCTTGGAGTTCATCCTAGAGGCATATCGAGTTGAGAGACATCCGTAATGAAGATAAAAGGAGTGCAAAAGTAGAGGAATTCGCAGAACATATGAAGAAAGTGCATACTCAAGTGAAGGAGCAATTGGAAGATATGAACTGGAAGTATAAGGAGAAGCGGATGAAAAGGAGGAGACATAAGGAGTTCGAAGTTGGAGATGAAGTGATGGTGTATTTGAGGAAGGATAGATTTCCAGTTGGCACATACAATAAGTTGAAGATGAGGAAGTTTGGACCTTCTAATATTTTGAGGAAATTTGATTCAGGAAATGCATATGAAGTAGAGTTGCCGGATGGCATGGGTATATCGCCTATATTCAACATTGCAAGTCTACATCAGTACTGTGAAGCAGAATTCATTGAAGACAGTCAAGCAAAATTGGAGAATCAGTTTCCTAAACAACAGTCATATGAGATTGAAGAGATTCTGGATATCAGAGATGGGAGGAAAACTCGTGGAAGACAGTAAAAAGAATATCTTGTGAAGTGGAAGGGTAGACCAGTGGAGGATTCTTCTTGGATTTCTCAGGTTGAGGTAAACCGTTTTGGTTTTACTTTGGCCCCAACAAAGTGAGGGACTCACTTTTTAATAACCTCGGATGTTTGATGCAGGAGCATCCTTGGTTCTTGGCAATCTTGCATCAACCAAAAATATTTTCTTTCAATTTTTGTTCTTGTTCTATTCTTGCTCAGTTCATGTTGGTGGATTCATCATATTTGCTCACCAGACCCTGTGTATCTACGTTTACATCGTGGACATGTTCATTTTCCTTATTCCAAGATTTGGGTGCGATTGGATCTTTTTCCAGCAAGTTATCGCTTTCAGATTTATTGGCAGTTTCTTGAACCGGCACCAGAATAATTTTCAAATCTATTGGCTAGTTCAATCGCTTGTGGATCTTTCTCGTAACTTGCGGATCTGGATGGTGTGATTTGAATTGTTCCGTGGAGTGTCCTTGACCTTAATTATAGGTCCACACTTCATCCTATGCACCTGTTGAGGAGAAATTCAAATTTGAGGCTGACCTATTTCATGCGCACGTTACATTTTCCTTATGGGAGATTGTGATGATCTTTGGCTGACGCGGAAGATTTTGGATCTGTGGATATGATATAAAGCTTGTAATAGATCATTAAAATAGAAAAAGTTGATTAAGTAGAATAATATAGATTTGGTATGAGCTTGCATATAGGAGCATATTGGAATGTTGTATTCTGAACATGTTGTATCCGGCCTGTGAGCCGAATCTGTAAGCCCGGATGTTGTTGGGCGATTGTAACTAAGATTTCTGTTAATGAGAATATTTGCATCTGCATTTGCCTCCATATTTTGTGTTGCTTCTGTTGTGTGACTCTTGCTGCACGGTCCGGATTGTTCTCTTTGAGGACCCTCCTATCGTGATTGCGCCAAAAGATATAATGTTAGGTCAAAGTTTTAAGGCCTAGATGAATTGAGCTAGGTGAAATTGGATTAGAATGATAATAATGAAGTGCAGATGATGTTGTAGCCTTAATATGAAATTCAAATTCTTAGGAAGAAGGTGGCTTGATATTTGATTTATGTTGTGCAAATATTAATCCTAGGGTTGACAATATAGTGCAAATAATATAATTGAGTTAATAAAATGAGTAAAGTAAATTATAGCAAAATTCGAATACCCATGTGAGTTCAATGGAATACTTTGACACAAGGAGTTTGGTAAAAGGATACTCCTAGTTTGACTTCATGTAAACAGGCATCTTCATATGACCCTATCAGAACAGTCTGCATTATATATCACTAGCATTGATCAATGATTTAATGACGATTGATGATTGATGAAGTATCATACTATCAATTGTATTTACAATTCTGTATATTTTTATTTTTTTGCATATATATATATATATATACAGCCATACCCAAATGTACCGTACCCAAGGAAAAAAATTGCCATATCAGCGTACCCATATTCCGTACCCAATCCTGATCCCGTACTAGAACCGGCAACTTAGTACTAGAATTGTAATAGAGTGCACCATGAATGAGTGAAGATAAAATATAATAGAGATAACATTTGAAGAAAAGGAAACAATTCTTTTATTGATCTGAGAGGTATGTACTATGTACAACTATCTTTCAAAAGAGGTGTGTACTATCCCTCTTTGGTTATTGCAAAAAGGCAGCAATCTTGGAGAAGAGATGGAAAGATACTACACTCTACAATCTGGTCTTCATGATTTCTACTAGGAGGGAATGATTATTGATCTCTATGCTTTGCTCTATGTGCAACACATGTAGCGGCTTGGGGAAGAGTGGATGAGGCAATTCATATAAAGAATCCAAAGAGTCATGTAGAAGAAGAATTGAATCATCTTGAGAATCTGAAAATCCATATGACAAGTGTCTATTACAAGTTGAAGAGGGTTTGTTGTGATTCATTAAAACATAATATTTTGGTTTCTTATTTTTCTAGGATTTTAAAATTTTGATACATTTTTTCATTTTGCATTTGTGTGGCCTTTTTTAACATTTTTTTCAGGAAAACTAAGGTTCTATCTAAGGGAAAAGGCTTAGATCAAGTCCTAAGCTTTTCGGTGCATATTATGGTTTTCCATTTTGATCACTAGTAAAAATTAGAACCCATGGTAACTGAACATCTCAATGGGGTTTTGTTTCAAATTGCCTCTTGTATCAAATATCCCTCCTTGGAAAGAAAGTCTTAATTGTGTTAGGTTTGAAGGGTAAGAACTTTCAATGTACTTAAGAATGAAGAGTAAGAACTTTCAATGCACTTAAGAAATTCTTAGTGTCAAAGTTAGCTTCCTTCACTTGAGTGGGGTAATCTATACAAAATTCGTTGTACTAGTTGCTAAAATTTGAGAATAGTAATTTCAACAAACTAACATTTTATAATCATTGTGATTGCACTTCTTGGTATATAATTCATAAGGATGAAGCTTTCAACATTGAAGAGACTCATGAACCTCCTACCATAGTAACTGCAAATGATAGAGCCAAACATTTATGTTTTATGCTAGAGGGAAGCATTTCTGCCCCGATGTTGAACATGTTGTTTTGTTTCACAAGAGGCATTTGATCCATGTCTATTTCTTATATTCATGTCCATTACTTATATACACAGGTTTTCTTCATTGATAGTGGGATTTATGGTTGTTTGAGATTTTTTTTTAGTGTAACTGAGACAAAAATTCATTGGCCTTATCTTTGCCCCAAGAGATTGCCGAATTCTTGACCAATGTATCTCATTTTCTCTAATAGCTCAAAACCATTTAGTATGGCATGGTTTTGAAAATTGCTAAATGAATTTGATAGATAATTAATACGTTGGAAATCAAAAGGGCTTACCATACTCTTGTATGTTCTTACATAAACATCTTATGTGGAAGCTTGCTTCCTTTGCAACCTTACTTATTCAGTCTGCAGATTATTCAACATTTCTTCTTTAAGAATCGATTCTTCATAAACTTCTTTATGGCTCAATAACATCTCTTTTTGGCTTGAGTTATTCCTTTCGAGGATAGAGTCAACAATCCTAGAACATCGAATTTGGAGGTTTGTTAACTTCCTTATGACAAGGTTGAGGGTTTTCTCTTTTGCACAGAGCTCAGTTTAGTATTCTTTTTTTTGTTCATAAGATGTTGGGTCTTTTTACTGCTTCTCTAGATGTTTTTTTATGGCCACAAGATAAGAATTTTCTACTCTAGTATTGTAGGTTTATTGAGGTGTCTTTCATTCATGTATGCCATTTTCATGGAAGATAAATAATGAGAAAGATACAACATTTTTGAAATTGAAGATAACTCTCAGAGGCAAGAGGGAGAGTAGAATGCGTGCATAAGTGCATGAACATTCTCATACAAAAATATATATTTCCTTGACATACATTTAGGTGTGCGTTTCTATGTGTACATGGTTGTGTTTGTGCATATGTTCTAGATACAACTATGTGTGTATGCATGCATGCTGTTTCTCTCTATGCAGAAATTGTTTTTAATTAACAATTATTTATGTTCAATGTGCCAATGGGAATGTCTCACATATGAATATAAGCTCACATAAATGGTTTTGTATAACCACATTCATATTTGCTTTGAAACAAATGTATGGACACTCAGCAAATATAGCCATATGTTGGTAAATAGATGCAAAACTTGCAAGTCATACACAATGGCGAGTATCTTGCTAAAAAACTTGCTGCTGGTTTTTTCATTAACTCGTGGCTATTTTTTTGCAATAACTTGTTATAAGTCTCCAATTTTTTCAGATAATTTATAAACTCACCAAATCAGTATAAAATCATTTTTTCTGCGCAAATTTAAAAAGTTATTGTGATTTTAGCATTTTCGGGATGACTGTGGCGACTTAGGGTATGTGACCGAAAGTGACTCAGGGCACATGAATACAGAGGTTCTTGTTTGCCTTTTATCTACTTGGCCCTTGCATAGGAGTGTGATTGGAAAACTCAAAACTTTGATAGTTTAAAATTTTAAAGTTACATCCAATCCGAAAGATAAAAGTATGATTGGAATTAGTGTCAGAGAATCACAGATATTAGATTGACTGCCAAACACAAATAAAATATTTTATTACGCAGGCTTCCAATTACTATCAAATTATCAATGATCGTCATGTTTACAAATTGCAATATAGCTTTTAAAAAGCCATCTAGCTGACAGCCAACAAAACTTTCTGTTTGCTTCTCATTTATGAATTCCAAAGCTTTGCAGTTTGCAAAAACACTTAGCAAATAGCTGACTGAAAACTTTATATGAGAGGCAAATTTTCACATAATGATCTAAAAATATATTTTGCACTGATTTATTTCATTTTTAGTCAGCATCTGTTAAGTGTTTCTTGGAAAATTTATAGATTCAATCTAATATTTGTGATTCTATGAGTCAAAATAAAATAAGATAATATCTGTGATTTAAAATAAAATAGTAAATATACCATCCACTTCCACAACACCCACACAACTGGTGGCTGTAGACTTTTTTGAGTTTTAGTTGTAGATGAAATTTATGATTTATAATTTTTATGGATATTGAAACCTGAAGTTCATATGAATTCAGAGGTTGAACTCGTTTTTTGGTCTATGATATGTATTAAAATCTAATTTTGATTTATATATGATGGAAATCAGTAATATGTTCTACAAATTCAGTAATATGTGTGCTTTTGAAGAATATTTTTAGAAATTTATTTATTTTCGAATGTTAAATAAATTTGTCGAGTCCCGAGTTTTAAATTTTTTTGGGCCTGCTGAGTGATTGCCAAGTCCAGTTTTTCAACTATGGCTGGTATAATGACATATATTTATATGCATCTATGTAGATGTATATGGTTTCTTCCAAATTATATAATACTAAGAAGGTTTTATTTTTCAACTAATAGTGCAATTCTTGGGTAATTTCAAAAACTTTTATGAGATAAGGTAATCAATCTCAATAGTTGAATTTGTGTTTTTACAGTTGAAGATGTAAGTGACCTGTGGCCTACAGTCAAAGATGGATTTGAGGGTCGTGTGCCTTTCCGGAAAGCTTGCCTTAACAACAAGGCCCGTAATCCTATTTATGTGGAGAAGCTGCCTGTAGAATTCATCTTAACAACAGATTCTCGTCTTCGCAGCCGTTTTCCACAAGAACAATCTCTTTTCTGGTTCCGACAACCTTATGCAACTGTTGTACTTGTTACTTGTGAGGTATGTTTGTGATCAGAATATTTCTTGATTTGTAATATTTATAATTGTAATGTTATTCACATTTAAGCCTGTGGAAGTCGAATTAGTATTTGCTATGCAATATGCATATTCATGAAAAGATTGGCAGGAAACAATTATAAAGTGGACTCGACAATGGTATATAAGAAGCATTTTCTGACTGTGTATTCAAACTGTTTTCCATATTCCTTCAATTTGATTCTTACAATGCCTTTGTATCTTTTTATGTGCAACATTGGTGTGGGCATCATTATCAAATATCATTTTTTTGGGAATCAACTGTGTGTTTAATATTGAGTAAACCTGTGCGAACCATCTTTCATGATTAGTGGTTCAGAATGTCCCTTCTCTCATGAGCTTAGATGTGCTTAGCACTCATTTCATCAGATGATGCTCATGGTAGTGAAGCAGTAGGATTGAAACTGGTGAAACGAGCCATTGCATGGCCTCAATCTTCCCTTTTGAGGCTTGCACCTTAGAACTCATACTTTTTGAGAGGTCACCCATCCAATGCTCTTTCAGTTCAATCATGCATAACTGTGGAGTTTTCACATTTAAGACCAGTTAGTTTGGCACCACATTTGGCAGTTTTTTGATCAAGTATTACTGTATTATGCTTTATGAACCATTAATTTTTTAGGTTTCTTGCTTTAATTGTTCAAAAAGGCAATCCATTCATGTTAATGAGGGTTAATTGCTAGCCAATATTATTTGTTTGTTATATTCATCCACAAGACTTGAGCATTATATTAGGTACTTTAATTCAACCGTTGAAAAATTCCTCTATTTGATGCAGAATTCAAGGATAGGTGAAAGGCTTTTTCATTCGGACCCTAGTAATTTCAATGTCTAGTGTATTGATCTATGGAAGAATTTAATTGAATAATGATTTGTAACATGGATATAGTTTACATTCAATACAGTTATTAAGAATATCTTACTTAGAAGATATATATAATTTGTTTGTTATATTCATCCACAAGACTTGAGCATTATATTGGGTACATTAGTTCAACCATTTAAAAATTCATCTATTTGATGCACAATTCAAGGATAGGTGAAAGGCTTATTCTTTCAGGAACCTAGTAATTTCAATGTCTAGTGTATTGATCTATGGAAGAATTTAATTGAATAATGATTTGTAACATGGATATAGTTTACATTCAATACAGTTATTAAGAATATCTTAATTAGAAAATATATATTTCTAGTGTTGGCTGCTGGAAGAGCGACTGACAATTATATTAGGGTGCACAATGATGTAGCCATTCATAGTAGTGACACATGCTGTTGATAACTAGTTATACATTAGGGACTTCTGCACTCTTATCTAATCTACAACTCATCAATGTTGGACGTATCTAATCTTAATTAAAGATCTATGTACATATATAAGCAACTATTAAGTGTCCTAAATATATAATTACATTTTACTATAATTATTTTTATGGACTTATGCACTTGTAATAGAATACTTGATTGTTGGTTTCATATTAATGTTACAGATGAGTGTCTTGAAAATGTCAAAGTTAACTGCATGTTGTCACTCCAACCATGTTGAGGAAGAAGTGTAAATTAATTTATAAGCTTAGATTTATGAATATTTTATTTTTTCTTATAATGATTGAAAGAGTTTTTTATTATTAGTTCCTTGAAATAAGTTTGGAGGAAGCAATTTTGAACACAAGAAAATGTCATGTGGTAGGGAAAAACCATGTAGGCTAAAACCATAGTTCTAAAACTTGCAACTTATGATGTCCCCTCAGGGTTTCAAAACTGACTTTTGAGTTTTCTGTTAAATTCTGTTTTTTTTTTTTTTTGCTGCTGGCAGCAGTGCCGAAAATTTCAAGAAATTGCATAAAACAATAACAGAAGGGAAATTGCGTAAATAATTGAAAACCCAATATTATTTATTTATTTAGAACATAATAAGATCATACCCATAAGCCAAAATGCAATAATTTGGAACTTGGGTTTTTATACGGCAGTCACAACAATCAAATGCAAGGATGCCATGCTTGAGTTTGCACGTTCTCATGTTCGTTTTGATGCTGGTTTGCTGAGTGATGTTGGACGCCTCCAAACAAAGAATCTGCAACCCCAAAAGCAAGGCGTTTGGCTCCCAAACTCACACGTGCTATTTCCTTTGCCTGGTTCGACTTCTTAGCTCCCACGTGCCAATTAAGTGCTTGTTTTTGCTGCTTGAAAAACCACGTTTTCCTTTGCAGATCTGGATGCCTTGGGTTAGAGAATAACCTTTGTCAAATACAAGCTCAAACCCTCTCTTGGTGACTCCTGAATAGTACGGCCTCTGATGCAACACTGAGAATGACTTTTGTATTATTCAAATCTGCTGTTGTAAATTGTAAATGCTGAAAGTAAATGCTAAGTAAATTGATGTATGCTCAGATTGATGGTCTCTGTGTGAAGCCATCCATACTAGAACCCTTAGACGGTCTCTCACGCTTGTAGATCCTGTCCTAATCGATGGTTTCCATCCTCATATTAGCTTGAAACTCCATACCTGCAACCTTGTGTTCAGTTTTCTGTTTTTGAATGATAAACTTGGATAAAGAGAATGATCTTTTCTCTCTTTATGCTTCTCCAAAACTCCACCCCCAAGTTAGGGTTTTAATCTTTTAATAATAAAATATCAATTATTTCTCTCAAAAAACCCCACGCCAACCTTAGCTTGTGCAATAAGTTAATAAATTAACTTTGTTTTGGAAAGTGCCCTTTTCACTTTATTACTTTATTAATGACCAAGTTATAAAGCTTTTGTATAAGAGTGAATTTGCGCCCCATGTGCAAATCCCCTTTTTGCTTTTATCCATCTTAGAAAACCAAGTTCGGAGGCTTAATTCCACCTAAGTCCGCTGCTTGCATCACACTTGGCGCTTGTTTTGAGTGTCGGTGGAGGCATTTCTATCGGGGATGCCCGTGCGGCTTGCGGACGCCTGCGTGATGCGTTTACGTCCCTGATAGATTCCCGCATTTGGAGCTTGTAGTGGCGTTACACTTCCCATTGGGAGTCAGGTTGTAACTCCCCCTTCAGCCAAATGAATTGAATATGGCTGTTTTCTTCATCTCCCCTTCAAATTCACTCCTTCCATATGCATTTCAGTTTCTAAGAACTTCACTTCATTCACAAGCTTCACAATCTCTTCACAAGCTCTAAGCAGCTTCTTCACCATCTCTTCAATCTTCAATCACTTTACACTTCACAGCAGCAACATCAACACTCTACCACTTCAGTAGAGCAAGTGCGGAACAAAACACTATTGCAGCAGAGGCTTGAGTTCCTCTCATTTTCTCCCCCATTAGCCTTGAGCGCTCTTGGTGGAGGTGGTAAGCTTTCACTCCTCTCCTTTATTACTTGGTCGAATAGCTTAACATTGTTTTGTAGTGCTTTAGTGCTCTTCACTTCATTTCTACTTTTCTCTCTATCTATCTAGCTGTCTGTGGAGGTGGGAACACCAAAACGGGGGTTTGACTGAGGCAAACCCCTATACAGCCCAAACAATTTCTCTCTCCCTCTTGTGTGTAGGTATTGAAGACACTCATCAGCTAGAAGCTTCATCACTTGTGTGGTTGTAACTATTTTCTTTCTTCTCCTTGTCTTTATCATCTCTATTTCACTTCATTTCAGTCTTATTACTTCCTATTGCTTTCTTGCATTCTAGAAATTCTCAATAAATGGAGTAGAAGTAGTCATTTAGGCATTCTCTATGACATTCTTGCTTTTTGGTCCGTACGAGACGCCAGCGTGCCTTTGAGACACCAGTGCGCCGCGCTATCGTTCGTATTTTGCGCTTACGTCCTTTGGCCGAGAGCTTGTCAGTTTGTCTAGAGAATCTCCATGACTTGCTCTTTTAGATTCCGAAACTTCCGTGCTGTTCCTTAAGGTAGTTTAGGGAAGTTCGCCCCATGAGGCTCTCTGAATGAAGAGAACTCGTGAGTAGCGAATCCCCCTCTTCTACATTTTGGTGAACCCGACGTGAAGAATAGTGTTCTTCGAAAAACTAGGAATTTATTTACCCCTACTTGGCGGGGTCATAACTTTTAACTCGGTGCTCGGAATTCAGAACCGTTTGCACCGTTAGAAAGGTCTTCTAGAGAACTAGTTTAGTCCCTAAAATACTAGTGCCTTTGGCAATCAAATTTTAGGGACTGATGCAAGTTCCGACCTCAAATTCCACTCCAAAGACCTCCGAAAATGCGATTCACTAGAACATAGAAAATACCGAAAAAATCGTAATGAATTTAATATCTTCTTTCATTAGTTCAGTTTTTGATTTTATTCAAAATGTTAATGATATTCCATTTCATGCATGTGACGGTGACTTGGCCTTGCCTATGTCACTTGATATCTTTGATCCTTCTCACAAATGTCCTTTTGCTTCGGAGGATATTTTGTTGCAAGAAGATGAAATCATTGATACCTTTCTTAATGTTACTCTACCTTCTACTCGTTCCAATGCAGTCTCTTTCAGAGATGATGCATTTGTGAATGATGAATCCCTTAAACCTTCCAATGCACCCTCTTCTAGAGACGTTGCGTGTGTGAATGATAAATCTCTCTTCCATTCCAATGCACTCTCTTCTAGAGATGTGGCATTTGTGAATGATGAATCTCATCTTTGTTCTGATGCACTCTCTCCTAGAGAGGATGAACCTCCTTCCACATCTGATTCTCCCTGGATCGATGTTGAGAATGTTTCTTCAAATAATTATTCCACATTTGATCCTGTTTGGATTGATGTTGAGAATATGTCTTCGAATAATTATTCTACTAGTTGTGATGATTCTATAAATGTAATCTATGTCTCTGTTGCCTCTCAAAGGCCTAAGAGACCGGTCATTTACGTGACTCCAACTAGTCCTTCTTCTAAAAGGATTTGTTCTATTGATGGTGTTCCATTTGATGGTGGTTCTCCTGATCCTTCTAAGGCTCCCTCTCATAGAGCGGTAGTCCACACTTATGAGAATAGAGTGAATAAACAACCAAGTCTTCCTTCAGCACCTAAACCTTCAACTAAAGCACCCAGTGATTACAATCTTGTCGAGCAACTTTGAGTTGCTCCAAATAAGATCTCACTATGGGACTTGCTTCAGTTTGCTCCGGTTTATCAAGGTATGCTTCAGGAAGCCTTGCAAAAGATCCTCTTTCCTTCTTCCACTAGGCCGACGGATGCTAATGCGTTGATGGCGTATATTTGTGCGAATTCGCCGAATGTTACATTCTATCCGCAGGAGCTCCCGCCTCTAGAAGTACAGAAGCAAGTAGACCCTCTAATGATTATAGTTAACATTAATAAGATTGGCATTAGATGTACTCTCGTTGATGCTGGTTCAGCGCTCAATGTATGTAGCATTGATCTATTGCCTAAGATTAATGTCGACTTGTCTTCTCTTAATACTTCTTTTGTTGTCATTTGTGGGTTCGATAATGTTGGTCGACAAGCCCTAGACATGATAGTCTTGCCTTTGAGGTTGGGACCCGTTACCGTACCTACCCTAGTATATGTTATGTCAGAGAAGTTGCCTTATAACCTTCTTCTTGGTAGACCGTGGATTCATGCTATGGGTGCAGTCCCATCTACCTTGCATAAATCTATTAAGTTCATTTGTAACAGTAAAGTAGTCACAATCAAGGCTGACCCTGATGCTATGCACTTGTGTGAGATGGTAGCTGCCGGTCAGGTTTTGGTTGTGCCTACTCTTATCCCTTTAGTATCTTCCAATGTGTCGATGTTTACTCCAGCAGTACCTACTACAAAGGGTACTCTTGAGATAAATGTCCCTGAAGAAGATCCTTCTGAAGCAAGGAGTCCTATGTGTGCTCCTTCTACCTCTTCTCAAAAGAATGCATGTCTTGGTGATGATTGGGGTTCTTTAGACTTTACAGATTCCTTCATTTAGGAATATAAAGTTGACCCGATCCACGTAGACTTTCCAATGGCATCATTCACACCCGCTATCAAAGATGGTTACTCTTCCGTATCGCGGGGTAACATGAACATAAATTGTAATGTCCTTAGTGTTGATCCTCCTTCTGAGGAAGAGGATTACGCTTTTGCTAAAGAAGACAGTGTTGGCAGTCCTACTAATAAGGATAATGGTGATCCCATAGAGGAGTGTGATCCCCGTTGTTGGGACAATGCTCTTTATGAGGATCCTCCTTCTTTTCAAGATTTACAAACATGTTATGGCCCCGACTTTAAGCTTGTCTCTAAATATGGCTAGGAGCGTAAAGGTTGTGGGCGTAACGAACAAGGCATCCAGGTCCCTATAGAATTGACACCCCATAAGCGTACTTTGGGACTTGGTTGTTCGAAGGAACGATCTAAATGAAAGCTATGGTTGAGTGACATGAATTCTTCTCAACCTCGCTTTGTTGAAAAGATTCTTCCTCTGTTGTCTTCTATCTTCATGCCTTGTTGTTGTGAGAAGTCAACCCTTTCTCCACAAGAGAAAGGGTTGCTTCCTGCTCCTCATCCTTTATCTGAGCAAGATTGTATTTTGTTGCGGCTTTTTAAAGCCCGCTTAATCACTTTTCCTTCTCCTACACATAATAGAATTCATAAACATGATAAAGCAAAACATTCTTTTTGTGCATACCATCAAGTGCTTGGCCATTCCACTAGTGAATGTAAGGCCTTGAAGGATTAAATACAACAACTTCGTGATTTAGGTGCCATCAAACTCCCGTTTGATTGATGCACCTACCTCTTCTTCACATGACAAGTGATATCGAGGTGTACCTCTATCCTGTATGTTTGCATGATTCTCCTCCCCTATATGTTGGGGGTAGTGATAACTCATTTTGGAGATGTGTGTCCTTCTTAAGGACCCCCCCTCTCTCTCTCTATATCTTTCAAATGAAGCATCCCTTGAGTGGACCCCCTTTTCTCTTTTGAAGGGTTCCCGAGGGACCTTTTTGAAAGCTTTTCTCTTGAATGAGTTCATTGGTGTTTAGCTTGGGGGCAACCCGACTAGACCTATTTCATAACTTTGCGTCTAGCTTGGGGGTAGCCTAACTAGACCTTGCTTTTCAAACAATGCGTCCCTTGAGTGGACCCCTCTTCCTTTTGAAGGGTTGCCGAGGGACCCCTTTGAAAGTCCTCCAACTTGACGATGGTCTGCGTGACTGTTTGCTTGCTCTACAGGACCGAGAAATTGTAGAAATCCTTTACATACTTACTTGGTGATACGGGTTCTGCTCCTCGAGCGGGGTTTGCTTTTATCACCTCTTTTGTGATATGGGTTCTCCTCCTCGAGCGGGGATTACTTTTATCACTCTTACTTTGTGGTACGGGTTCTCCTCCTTGAGCGGGAATTGCTTTTATCACCTCTTTTGTGATACGGGTTCTCCTCCTCAAGCAGGGTTTGCTTTTATCACCTCTTTTGTGATACGGGTTCTCCTCCTCAAGCGGGGATTGCTTTTATCACCTCTTTTGTGATACGGGTTCTCCTCCTCGAGTGGGGTTTTCTTTTATCACACGCTTATTTGGTGGTGCGGGTTCTACTCCTGAGCGGGTTTTTATTTCACCACGTACTTTGTTCATTTCTATCTTTCTCTTCTCAATTGTATATACCGGATTGAAGATCAACATTTTCTTCATCCTGAGTATATGCTCTTTCTTTAGCTTCATAGTTCTGTGAAACTATGAAGTCCTCTTTTGACCCTGCACTCTCGGGTTCGCCAGATCGCGGTCTGCTTCCTCGGCGGTTCAGGTATACATTTTTAAACTTTACCTCTTTCCTGATCTACTTTATCGAAGCACTCATTAGTATTCGTGCTCGCTAAAGTGGGGGAAAAATGTACAAGAGTGAATATGCACCCCATGT
The DNA here is from genome assembly GCA_007258455.2 of Sequoia sempervirens. Classification (NCBI taxonomy): domain Eukaryota; kingdom Viridiplantae; phylum Streptophyta; class Pinopsida; order Cupressales; family Cupressaceae; genus Sequoia; species Sequoia sempervirens. The sequence continues at coordinate 17,556 of VDFB02371875.1, forward strand.
GTAAATCCCCTTTTTGCCTTTATCCACCTTAGAAAACCAAGTTGGAGGTTTAATTCCACCTAAGTCTGCTGTTTGCATCACACTTGGCCCCTGTTTTGAGCGTCGGTGGAGGCGTTTCTATCGGGGACGTCCACGCGGCGCGCTTACATCCCTGACACATTCCTGCATATGGAGCCTGCAGAGGCGTTACACATCCCATTGGGAGTCAAGTTGTAATGCCCCCTTTGGCCAACCGACCCGAATATGGCCGTTTTCTTCATCTCCCCTTCAAATTCACTCCTTCCATATGCATTTCAGTTTCTAAGAACTTCTTCACTTCATTCACAAGCTTCACAATCTCTTCACAAGCTCTAAGTAGCTTCTTCACCATCTCTTCAATCTTCAATCACTTTACACTTCTCAGCAGCAACATCAACACTCCACCACTTCAGTAGAGCAAGTGTGGAACAAAACACCATTGTAGCAGAGGCTTGAGTTCCTCTCATTTTCTCCCCCATTAGCCTTGAGCGCTCTTGGTGGAGGTGGTAAGCTTTCACTCCTCTCCTCTATTACTTGGTTGAGTAGCATAACACTGTTTTGTAGTGCTTTAGTGCTCTTCACTTCATTTCTACTTTTCTCTCTATCTATCGGGCTGTCCGTGGAGGTGGGAACACCAAAACGGGGGTTTGACTGAGGCAAACCCCTATACAGCCCCAACAATTTCTCTCTCCCTTTTGTGTGCAGGTATTGAAGACACTCACGAGTTGGAAGCTTCATCACTTACGTGGTTGTAAGTATTTCCTTTCTTCTCCTTATCTTTATCATCTCTATTTCACTTATTTCAGTCTTATTACTTCCTGTTGCTTTCTTGCATTCTAGAAATTCTCAATAAACGGAGTAGAAGTAGTCATTTAGGCATTCTTTGTGACATTCTCGCTTTCTGGTCTGTATGAGATGCTAGTGCTCCGCGCTGTCATCCGTATTCTGCGCTTACGTCCTTTGGCTGAGAGCTTGTTAGTTTGTCCAGAGAATCTCTATGACTTGCTCTTTCGGATTTTGAAACTTCCGCGCTGTTCCTTGAGGTAGTTCAAGGCAATTCGCCCCATGAGGCTCTCTGAATGAAAAGAACTCGTGAGTAGCGAATCCCCCTCTTCTACAACTTTATTAAAGTAACTTTATAATATTAAATTAATAAGTCACTTTAATAATAGAATATCATTAAAGTAACGTGACTTAATAATTCAATAACTCCTGGCAAAAGTCTAGCAATACACTCCCGAGAGTGTCCTGTCACCATTACCAGCTGCAGGTGTGCCGTCATTGAGCTTGATAATACTTACTATAAATAGCAAGTATGCCAGAATGAAACAACAAGCCTATTAAGTAGCCTAAAACTTCCCCAAAAGGGTCCCCTACACATCTCGCTAGCCTACGAGAACCGCAGTGATAGGCTTACCCTGATTCCCAAACCACTGGCTAGAAAGGGGACATTACATTCCGCCCTCCCTGAAATTGCTTATCTTCAAGCAATCTCAACTCTAGATGCTGCAAAATGTCCTTATTCTCCCACGTAGCATCCTTAATCGGTAGGACCTTCCACTTAACCAAATATTCCCTAATGAATCTTTGCCTCAAGTTGCGCTCTCTGGTGTCAATGATAGCCTCGGGAATAAGAATCAATTTCCCCTCCTCATCCAGGGGTGGTAATGTTGTAGAAGGTGTCACATGATGCCCCAATGCCTTCTTGAGGCAAGAAACGTGAAACATGTTGTGAACCCTGCTCTCTGCCGGTAACTCTAGCTCGTAAGCCACCTCACCAATCCGCTTGGAAACTTAGAATGGTCCATAATAGTGTGGCTTGAAATTCTTAGAGCCACTCTTCCTTAGAGTGGATTGCCTGTAAGGCTGCAACATAAGATAAACCATATCACCCTCCTCAAATGAACGCTCAACTTTTCACTGATCTGCATATTGATTTTGCTGATTCTGAGCCTTTTGTATATTCTCCTGGAGAGATCTCATGATGTCTTGGCTATCCTGCAACAAATCCTTCGCATTGGGCACCCTACTATCTCCAAATAACAAATCCAAGAAATTGCGAGTGTCATAACCATAGAGTGCCATGAATGGTGACATCTGTATAGACATGTGGTACGTAGTATTATAACAATACTCGCATTGCAGCCACTTGACCCATGCCTTCTGCTGCCTTGCAATGTAGTTCCTCAGGTATCCCTCCACCCATTTATTAACTATTTCAGTCTGTCCATCCATCTGTGGGTGGTAGCTTGTGCTCAGAGCGAGTTCTGTGCCACTGAGTTTGAATAACTCTTGCCAAAAATGACTCATAAATTTTCTGTCCCAATCACTTACTATATTATGAGGTAGCCCATGCAACCTGAATATCTATCCGGTAAACAAATCAGCAACTTGCACTAATGTGAAAGTAGCTGAAATCGGGAAAAAGTGTGCAAACTTTGTGAGTTTGTCAACCACTACATAAATGCAATCCTTGCTCTGAGTTTTGGGTAAACCCGTGATGAAATCCATGGATATGCACTCCCACTTCCGATTAGGAATGGGTAGGGGATGCAATAAACTTGCAGGGAAAGAGTGCTCTTGCTTGTTCTGCTGGCATGTAGGACACTGTCTCACGTACTTGAGTACCTCTGATTTGAGCCCTTTCCAAGTATATTGCTCCCTAATCTGCCTGTAGGTTTTAAAGTAACCTGGGTGGCTTGCCATAGGGGCGTCATGAAAGGCTCTCAATATTCTCTTCTTCATAGAGGATCCAGGCGTAAGAAAAATCCTCCCTTTGTAAATGATGTCATTGACAAGGGTGTATCTGTCATCTGCAACTGTACCATCAATGAACTCGGTAGCCCACTTATCCTTAACATACTCAGCTGCAATCAAATCTCTCCAACCATCTGTCACCCCACCTAGAGAGCACAAGTAAGGTCTCCTCGAAAGGGCATTGACAACTATATTTTTCTTATCCTTGACATATGCTATGTCAAAATCATAAGCCTGCAACTTGCTGACCCATTTCTGTTGCTGATCATTGAGGTCACGTTGACTTAGGAAATGTTTCAGACTGTTATGATCTGTCTTCACTAAAAATTTGCTGCCCACCAAATACTGTCTGAATTTAGCCAAGGCATGCATGATGGCTAACATTTCCTTATCGTATTTATGCTGTAACCCCTCTTAGGACCCTGAAGTTTCCTGCTCTCAAAAGCGATGGGGTGCTTATCCTGCATCAAGATGGCACCAATGCCTTCTCTCGAGGCATCACATTGTAGCTCAAATGGTCGTAGAAAATCTGGAATAATGAGTACCGAGCACGAGCTCATCAATTGTTTGAACTTCTCAAAACATTGTTGTGCTCTTGGAGTCTAAAGAAATGTCCCCTTCTTCATCAAGTCCGTAAGTGGAGTTGCCTGCTGTGAAAATCCCTTGACGAAGCGACGGTAGAAACCACATAACCCAAAGAATCCCTTAAGTTGCGTGAGATTTGTGGGTGGAGGCCAATCAACTATAGACTTCACCTTCTCGGGATCCATCTTAACTCCCTCGGCATTGATGATATGCCCCAAGTACAATAACTCTCATGCCGAAGTCACATTTTGATTCCTTGGCAAATAGAGATTCACTCTCCAATGTGGCCAACACTGAATCCAAATGTGTTAGATGATCAACCCAAGTCTTGCTGAAGACTAGTATATCGTCGAAGAAGACGAGGACTGACTTGCTCAACTGATCTCTGAAGACCCTATTCATATAGGACTGAAAGGTGGCTTGAGCATTGGTTTGGCCGAAAGGCATAACCAAAAACTCATAGTGACCATAATGGCAACGAAATGCCGTCTTCTCCACATCCTCTTCTCTAGCCCGAATCTGGGGATAACCGGATTGAAGATCTATCTTGGAAAAGAAACAGGCTCCGTGCAACTCATCAATCCGCAGAATTGGGTACCTGTTCTTAATGGTCTTCTTATTCAATGCTCTGTAGTCGATACACATCCGCAATGTGCCATCTTTCTTCTTCACCAGGACAACGGAAGACGCAAAAGGGACTTTTACTTGGTCTAATGTGACCCATCTTCAGGAGTTCCTTTATTGTCTTCTCGATCTCATCCTTCATCCTCTTAGGATGCTTGTAGGGAGTAATAATGACCAGCTTAGCGCCGTCCTCAAGCTCTATGATGTGCTCAGACCCTCTGTCGGGTGGTCTCCCATGAGGTAAACTCTCAAACACCTTACTGTGTTTGTCTCTCAATGTTTGTATATCGGGTGGATACTCATGCTTATGCTGCTCAACCTATGATGGAAAAGTGTAGCACTCTGCAGCCCACTCCACTTGATCATGCCTGATCAATCTCTCCATTCTCCTGAGTGAGATAACTCGAAGACTCCCATCTAACATACCCCTCAAAACATGCTTCTTGCCATTGGCTTCAAACTTCATGCCGAGTACAATATCCAACTCTCCCATGCCAACCACATAAGAATCTGCCTGGAACTCATAATCGTTCAGCTGCAATGTGAGATTTGGAATCATTTGGTTACAACTAAGTGTAAACCCATCAGCTACTCTTACCTTGAAACCCTCGAACTCTTCGGCCTTGAGTACACGCTTAGCTACCAAGCCCTCATCTATGAAATTATGAGTAGCTCTTGTATTAAGCAAGGTAATAACACGCTGCCCTCTCAAGACTCCTCTAATCCTGAAGGATCATTCTCTCTAAATACTCGAGAGTTGAGCTGTAGGTGAAACTTCTCCCCTTTCTTTGCCCGACCCTTCTGATGCACTATCTTCATCATTCCTTTCCTAATCAACCTGCTGTTCTGAATTTTCAGAATCTGATTTGTCTGCATAATAGTACTCCAACTGATTCATTTTACCTTTGAGCAGACACACATGATCCTTTTCCCATGGCCCTTTGCAAGTGAAGCATAATTTTTTTTTTTCTCAAGTCTTGGAGGGTCTCATCACTAAGTTTTTGAAAGGGTTTCCTTTGCTGGTCTGAAAATTTGTTTGGTATTTTATCCCTTGAGGAAGAAAATGATTTTGACGAAAACTTGCTTTTTGTGGCAGCAAGCTCCATATCTCTTTCCTTCTTCATAGCATCCTGTAAAGAAGGTGGATCAAAGGCTTTGATCCAACCACGTAAGGGTTCTAAACCCTCACTGAAAAGCACTACCAACCTTCTCTTTGATATACCAGTGACCATCATTGATATCCGCTGGAACTCTGAAATATAGGCCTCTAATGTCCCAACTTGCTTAAGCTGTGCAAGTTCTCGGAAGGAAACCTCTGGATCTCTCCCGTCAAATCGTTCGTTGAGTTTGTTAGTGAACTCATCATAAGATATGATTGACCTATGTCCCAAATTAATCAAACCGTGGTACCACCACTCGTAAGCTATGCCATCTAGATGTAGTGTGGCAAACCTGATTGCGTCTTCCTCAGGAATGGGCCTCAAGGAGAGGAAGTTATCTAACTTCTGAACCCAACCATGTGTGGTACAACAATGGCCTTCATCAAAATGCTTTAATGTAATTTTGCTCACCGCCTGTTGGAGATTGTTGGTACCCTGTGGTGCTCTAGTCTCTAGTCTACCAACTGCCACTGCTCTTTGTCTCCTCTGGTTCAAGAATTGGTCAAATGTCAACATGTTTTTGATGTCGGGAGGAAGTTAAGTGTATTTTGTATGGCTGGTCCTAACCTCATCGACCATGTTTGTTGGCTGCTTAGGAGGTCGTTCCTGATGAACAGGGGTCTCAACCCTTCGTGTAGATGTAGGTTGCAAGGGCCTAGATGTGATATTGAGTGAAATCCTTGGCTTGTCCTTAGGCTGTGCGTTAGAACTATTAGAATTATCATGTTGTCTTGTATGACCAGGATTAGGAACTTGGTTCATCTTGTGCAAGAATTCGACCAACATATCCATCGTAGTATTAAACTTTTGCTCTCTCTTGGCATTTGGGCTAATGGAACAAGCATGTGCTTTGTCTCTATCACCCATTGCACCTGCAATACTTTCATTGTCACTGGATAGACTCCTTGGTATCTCTGGAGAATTATGGATACCTAAAACCTCTGAGATAGTTTCACCCTTCAGCACCTGTGGAGGTTCCCACGGCCGTGAACCCCTATGATAAATCTGTTCTTTCTCACTCATGAATTAACCGCACAGGATGGCAGGATTTTTTTGTGCTTTGATACCACTATGATGTCCCTTCAGGGTTTCAAAATTGACTTTTGAGTTTTTTGTTAAATTCTGATTTTTTTTTGTTTTTTTGCTGCCGGCGACAGTGCTAGAAATTTCAAGAAATTGCATAAAACAATAATGGAAGGGAAATTGCGTAATTAATTGAAAACCCAGTAATATTTATTTATTCTGAATATAATCAGATCATACCCATAAGCCAGAATGCAATAGTTTGGAACCTGGGTTTTTACATGGTAGTCATGACCATAGTTTACATACTCTCCGATTACTCTCCGAGTAGCCGAGTAATCTCCAAAAAATTTGCATGCCGAGTAATTTTTGCTTTTACTCTCGGGCAGTATGCAAATGGATTTTCTCCCGTCAAATTATCGAGTAATCGCCAGTAGCACGCAAAAAACCCACAAACTTGGCATGTTTGTGTGTGTATATGCATGCAAACTTGGCATGTTTGTGTGTGTATATGCATGCAAACTTGGCATCTTGTGTATGTTTATAGATATGTATGTGTGCACAGTGCAGTCCTGGGTATACACAAACATAAATATCCACACACATTTGCCGAGTATTTGTTGAGTATTTGCCGAGTCAAAATATTTGGGCTTGCCAAGTACTCTCCGATTCCGAGTATGTAAACTATGGTCATGACAATCAGATGCAAGGACGCCACGCTTCAGTTTGCATGTTTCTCATGTTTGTTTGATGTTGGTTTGCTGAGTGATGTTGGATGCTTGCAAACAAAGAATATGCAACCCCAAAAGCAAGGCGTTTGGCTCCCAAACTCACACATGCTATTTCCTTTGCTTGGAACTGCTTCTTAGCTCCCACGTGCCAATTAAGTGCTTGTTTTTGCTGCTTGAAAAACCATGTTTTCCTTCGTAGATCTGGACGCCTTGGCTTGGAGAATAACCTCTGTCAAATACAAGCTCAAACCCTCTCCTGGTGACTCCTGAATAGTATGACCTCTAATGCAACACTGAGAATGACTTCTGTATTACTCAAATCTGCTGTTGTAAATTGTAAATGCTGAAAGTAAATGCTAAGTAAATCGATGTATGCTCAGATTGATGGTCTCTGTGTGAAGCCATCCATAGTAGAACCATTAGATGGTCTCTCATGCCTATAGATCCCATCCTAATTGAGGGTTTCCATCCTCATATCAGCTTGAAACTGCATACCTGCAACCCTGTGTTCAGTTTTCTGTTATTGAATGATAAACTTGGATAAAAAGAATGATCTTTTCTCTCTTTATGCTTCTCCAAAACTCCACACCCAAGTTAGGGTTTTAATCTTTTAATAATAAAATATCAATTATTGCTCTCAAAAAACCCCACGCCAACTTTAGCTTGTGTAATAAGTTAATAAATTAACTTTGTCTTGGAAAGCACCCTCTTCATTAAATATTCATAAAGTGACTTAAAATGCATTCTTTTAATAAAGTCACTTTATTACTTAATTAATGACCAAGTTATAAAGTACTTTATCAAAGTAACTTTATAATATTAAATAATAAGTCACTTTAATAATAGAATATCATTAAAGTAACGTGACTTAGTAATTCAATAACTCCTGGCAAAAGTCTAGCAATAAACTCTCGAGAGTGTCCTGTCACCATTACCAATTGCAGGTGTGCCATCATTGAGCCTAATAATACTTACTATAAATAGCAAGTATGCCGGAATGAAACAATAAGCCTGCTAAGGAGCCTGAAACTTCCCCAAAAGGGTCCCCTATGTTGAAGTTCGTAGCAGCTTCAAGCGAATCCTTCCAACCCAGATCGCATGGAGATAATAATTAAATTCTAGCCGTTGTCTATTTAATTATTATATATGATTTGATGAAGAGACACTTCCTTTGATAAACATTATTTAATATGCATTTAATGAAGAGACTCGTATTAAATAATGAGGCGTGATTTTGAGAAGGCCGACTTCTTGTTTAGTAAAAACATTATTTCTTAATAAGGCCGACATGCTCTTTGAAGAGGCATGTCTCTCCCTTTATTTGGTATATATACAACTTCATTTTGTACTCCATTTATCATTGAATTCATTAGCATTCATATTCATCTTCAGTACTATACAAGAGCAGTGTGAGTTTGTGTAAAGTGCAGATTGAGATCTGAGTATAAGGCAGAGATATCCAGACAGTTTGTATCACTCAGTCCTGTACTTACATCAGTTTGTGATATTGGTTATTGGCCTACTTATCAGCCTCTATTTTGTGAATCAATAATATAAGAGATATTATTGGCTGGGTTTTTCTCCCTCAAGAGGAGGGTTTTCCCAGGGTATCTGCTGTGTCTTGTGTTAAGTTTTGAATTAATTTTTGTGCATGTCAATCTGATCACTAAATTTAACATGGTATCAAAGTAGGTTTGAGAAGATCGTGATCAGATTTGATTCTACAATGATACTCTATTCTCTTCGTCATAAATCTTTGTCTATCTCTACCTCAATCAAGATGGTGAACGGATTGAAGATCGAGGATAGACTCGAGGGAGCATCCAACTATACTTCATGGAGGTTTAGAATCATGCTCACATTGGAAGAGAATGATTTGGCTGAGTTTGTGGAGACCAAAGTTCCCGAACCTGAAGAAGAAGAAGAGAAGTTGCAATGGAGGAAGAAAGACATCAAGGCGAAGAAGTTGTTGGTTGATTCCGTCAAAGACCATATTGTTCCGATTGTCTCCAAGTTGAAGACTACAAGGGAGATGTTCAAAACATTGGAGGAGATGTACGAAATCAACAACACTAGCCGGGCACTTGCGCTGAAGCAACAGCTTCACCATGCGAAGATGGCGAAAGGAGAAACAGTGATTGCCTACTTCATGAGGATTTCAGAATTGAGAGATCAGCTTTCTACAATTGGTCATGTGGTCGATGATAAAGACTTAAAGATGCTTGCTCTCAACGGTTTGCCATTATCATGGGAGTTCTACATTCAAGGAATTAGTGCAAGATCCAAACTTCCGAAGTTTGATCACTTGAGGGCCGATTGCATTCAAGAAGAGTCAAGATTGGTGGCTAGAGGCGTTGGTCAAAGTTCATCTAATGAAGATATTCATGTTCTCGCCTCCCAAGCTTCGAAGAAGAAGGGAAAAGATGGAGAGAAGGGATTCTTCAAGAGGAATCGAGATAAAGGAAATGATGGTGCTCCCCCTTCCAAGAAAAAGAGAGATTTGTCCAAGATCCAATGCTTTAGGTGTGATAAGTTTGGCCACTTCGCTAAGCATTGTCCAACTAGACCTAAGCAACAAGCCACCGTTGTAGATGTTGATGATGCTTCTCTGCAAAAGGATTCAAGTGAATATTTGTTCTACTCAACATTGTCAAGCAGTGTACCTACCGACACCAACACTTGGCTGATCGACAGTGGTGCTTCTAGACACATCACTGGTTTTAAGGAGCACTTATCAAGCTTGGTGGAGAGAGATTCTTCCGAACAAGTCATCATTGGAGATGATGCTAGCTACTCCGTAAAAGGGATTGGGACCTCTACACTTCATTTGGATTCCGGCATCACACTTCAGTTAAGCAATGTCCTTTATGTTCCAGGAATCAAACGCAATCTCATTTCAATTTCAGCCTTAGAAGATAAAGGATATCAAGTTGCCTTCTCCAAAGGCAAAGTACTTGTGTGGATGGAGAATTCTAGCTTCAAGGATGCTCAAGTAATTGGAGTTAGACATGAAAGTCTTTACAGGCTTTGCACGCGTCCTCTACAAGCGTTGGTCCATGATTCTTCAAGTCTATGTGATCTTTGGCATCGGAGATTGGCTCACCTACACTTCCGAGCCTTACCTTTCATGGAGAAGATGGTGTTGGGTCTTCGTAAGTTCAATCAGGAGCATGAAGGAACTTGCAAAGGTTGTGCATTAGGTAAGAATATAAAAGCTCCTTTCCATAGTAGAGAAAATAGATCTAAGTGCATTTTAGACCTTATTCATTCTGATTTATGTGGACCTATGTCTGTTCCGTCTTCGAGTGGATTCTTGTATTATGTTTTGTTTATTGATGACCACTCTAGAAAGACTTGGATTTATTTTTTGAAAACTAAAGAGTCTGAGGAAGTGTTAGGAAGGTTTAAGGAGTTCAAAGCCTTGGTAGAGAATCTTTCTGGTAAAAGAATCAAGGTCCTCAGATCAGATAATGGTGGAGAATTCACCTCTGGCCGCTTTAGGGATTTTTGTATTGATGCAGGGATTAAGAGGGAGTTCTGTGTCCCCTATAATCCTCAACAAAATGGTGTTGCAAAAAGAAAGAACAGGACGATCGTGGAAGCAACGAAGGCCATGATCCATGATCAAGATTTGCAAACCTTCTTATGGGCAGAAGCTTCTAGGACGGCTGTATATGTTCAGAACAAAAGGCCTCACAAGGTCTTGGAGAATGACTCTGGAAGAAGCCTTTACAGGAAAGAAGCCTGAAGTCAGTCATTTGAGGATCTTTGGATGTCCTATCTATATTCATGTTCCAAAGGAAAAGAGAACAAAGTTGGAGCCTTCCGGCAAGAAGGGAATATTTGTTGGCTACAGTGAGACATCAAAAGCCTACAGGATATACATTCTAGGACAGAAGTTGATCGAGATTAGTAGGGATGTCACATTCGAGGAAGATGTTGCATTTAGGAGATCCAGGGGCATTCATATGGAGATCGATAATGAAGAGTCTCCTCAGGATATGGAAGTTGACCATACTCCTGAGATTCAGAGGGAGACTTCAGAACCAAAAGAAGATATTGATCCTATTGAACCCTTGGAACCTACTGATGGGCCTACTGACATTGTTATTGGGAGAAAGAGACCTCTATGGGCCAGGCGTACTATGCAAGAGGCTGAAAGTTTTGCACCTCCTAGAGGCACATTCAGAGAAAGTAAAAGGCCACATAAGTTCTCCAGTTATGTTGCCTTAATGAGTCGGATTATTGAATCTGAGCCTACTTGTGTTGAGGAAGCATCTAGTCAACAGGTTTGGAGAGATGCTATGGCAGAGGAGTACCAATCAATTCTCAAGAATAATGTTTGGGACATTGTTCCTAGACCCGAGGGCAAGTCTGTGGTATCTTCAAAATGGCTCTTCAAGATCAAGCATGTTGCAAATGGGAGCATTGAGAAGTACAAGGCAAGATTTGTGGCTCGTGGGTTTTCTCAGAAAGAGGGAGTTGATTACGAAGAAACATTTGCTCTTGTTGCTCGCTATACTTTTGTCAGAACCATCATTGCTATTGCTGCATCTAGAGGATGGAAAATTCACCAGATGGATGTGAAGACAGCGTTTCTGAATGGTGTGATTGAGGAAGAAGTTTATATCGAGCAACCTGATGGATTTGAGGTTCATGGGAAGGAGTCTCATGTTTGCAAGCTAAAGAAGGCCTTGCATGGTCTTAAGCAGGCTCCTCGTGCATGGTACAAAAGGATTGATCGGTACCTGTCAAGTTTGGGTTTCTTGAAGAATGATGTTGACTCAAATCTCTACTTCAAGGTAATCAATGGTGAAGCATTAATTTTGGTCTTATATGTTGATGATTTGATTCTAATTGGAGAAGATCACCTGATTCTCGAATGTAAGAAGGAGTTGACTTCTGAATTTGAGATGAAGGACCTTGGGCTCATGCATTACTTCTTTGGATTAGAAGTCTGGCAGAAACCAGATGAGATGATTTTAAGTCAAGGGAAGTACACCATTGATATACTTAAGAGATTTGGTATGATGGATTGCAAATCCATGTCTACACCTATGGAGACCAACCTACATAAATTGAAGGAGGCTGCAGCTAGCTCAGACTTGGTGGATCCTATATTGTACAAACAATTGATTGGGTCCTTGATGTATCTAGTTAACACTAGACTAGATATCTGTTATGCTGTGAGTGCACTTAGTCAGTTCATGTGTGAACCGAGATAGATACATCTTGTTGCAGCTAAACATATCCTGAGATACTTGCGAGGCACAGTTGGATATGGGTTGAGATACTCTTCAGATGCAGACTTGGAGTTGCATGGCTATACTGATTTTGATTGGGCAGGGTGTGTCACTGATCGGAAGAGTACCTCCGGTTGTTGCTTCAGTTTGGGTTCTGCTATGATATCCTGGCGCAGCAGGAGCAGTCATCTGTGGCATTGAGTACAACAGAGGCAGTATATTGCAGCTTGTATGGCAGCTCGGGAAGCTGTGGCTTTGCAGATTGTTTGGACAATCAATGGAGCCTACTATCATTCATTGTGATAATCGAAGTTGCGTGAAGCTTCATCAATCACGTGTTTTCATGAGAACCAAGCATGTTGAGATCAAGTACCACTATATTAGAGATATGGTGCTGGGAAAGGCTATACTGCTTGAGGTATATCGATCGATGAGTAGACAACAAACATTCTCACCAAGCCTCTCTCTAGGATAAAGTTTGTGTACTTTTGAGATAAGCTTGGTATGGTGGAGAATCCAATCGAGAAAGAGTCTCACGTGAGCTTGTTTAATGAGTTCTTTTCACGAGAGAAGTTCGAGGTGAAATCCCTTGTTTAATGAGTTCTTCTCTATGAGAGAAGTTTGAGGTGAAATCCCTTGTTAATGCATTTCTCTTTGAGATTTGAGGTGAAAGCCCTTGTTTCCACCCTCTGAGAGAGTCATGGTGGATGTCATGTGTGTGACTCCATGACACATCTTGTACTTGTGTTTCACCCTTTGGGAGAGCCATGGTGAAAGTCATGTTGAGGTGACAACATCACGCAAGTGATGAACAGTTGTGCACACCATAGTATGGTTGTAGCCATTATGGTTGATGTCGTGTTGAGACGATATCTAATATCACGATGAGGTGATATTCTTCTTTTCCACATTTGGTTGTAGCCATTGTGGTAGACATCATGTTGAGGTGATATGTCTTGTGCAGTTGGAAGTATCCTCCCTAGCTGAGAGGGAGTGTTGAAGTTTGTAGCAGCTTCAGGCGAATCCTTCCAGCCCAGATCGCATGGAGATAATAATTAAATGCTAGCCGTTGTCTATTTAATTATTATATACGAATTGATGAAGAGACACTTCCTTTGATAAACATTATTTAATATGCATTTAATGAAGAGACTCGTATTAAATAATGAGGCGCGATTTTGAGAAGGCCGACTCCTTGTTTAGTAAAAAAATTATTTCTTAATAAGGCCGACATGCTCTTTGAAGAGGCACGTCTCTCCCTTTATTTGGTATATATACAACTTCATTTTGTACTCCATTTATCATCGAATTTATTAGCATTCATATTCATCTTCAGTACTATACAAGAGCAGTGCGAGTTTGTGTAAAGTGCAGATTGAGATCTGAGTATAAGGCAGAGATATCCAGACAGTTTGTATCACTCAGTCCTGTACTTACATCAGTTTGTGATACTGGTTATTGGCCTACTTATCAGCCTCTATTTTGTGAATCAATAATATAAGAGATATTATTGGCTGGGTTTTTCTCCCTCAAGAGGAGGGTTTTCCCAGGGTATCTGCTGTGTCTTGTGTTAAGTTTTGAATTAATTTCTGTGCATGTCAATCTGATCACTAAATTTAACACCCTACACATCTCACTAGCCTACGGGAACCGTAGTGATAGGCTAACCCTGATTTCAAAACCACTGGCTAGAAAGGGGACATTACACTACTGAGCAAAACTCAAAAAACAATTTTGACTTGCACTCGGCATCTGGGAAAAAACTCGGCAAATTTAAAAAATACTTAAATTCATTAATTCAGCAAATCTTGGCAAAACTCAACAAGTCTTGCTAAAACTCTGCAAATTTGCCAAAAACTTGGTTAGATGATTTAATAGGCGGTTTTCTGGTTTTTTCTTCTGATTTGCGAGTACTTGTGATTTTAGTGAGTATTTGACAAGTTTCTATAATAGTGTGAATTCAATTGCAATAACTTTGTTGGCTATGATGGTTTATTATGCTTCAGTGTGTTGGTGAGGACATTCAGTGATATAATCATTGACTTGATTTTTGCTTCGGTTGGAGTCATACAATCGTGTCTTCTATTCCATACCAATTGTCTACAAGATCTAAATGTCTTGGTTGTTGTTTTGTTCCTTCTCTGTAATACTGATATCACTTTTAGGCTATGTTGCCAGTTTGGGTTTTGGGTTTGGCAATCTGCCAGTTTGTTTTTCTGGGTTTAGTACAGCTGGGTTTGGCCATACAATGCATAAACAAATATATAAAAATATAACTATAATTTATAGAATATGTAAAAAATTAAATACAAAAGTGAGAACATGGTTGATAATTGATAATTCATTGTCAAATCATAAATGTTGATAATTGATATCCATTCACTCTGAAGATAATCATTGCTTAGACCATTTTGTCAATTTCTTCTTGGACTTTAGTTGCATAGTTCTGGTTCATCCCATATAGTCTTCTTCGTATTGGCTGCATCCCTAATATAGGGAATCTTATGAACATATAGTTCTTGTGGTACTCCTTTCAAGTATTTGTAAGCCCATGCAAAGCTGTCTTTGTAGTCCATCAATATCTTGAATATTGTTGCTTTCGATACTTGATTACAATCATCAAACATTATCATTTCTTAACTTCCATCTAGTGCAAGATTTACCCACGTAGTAGTGGGTTCTTGGTATTTTATGTCAATGACACTTCTAAAATGATGGGCTGGCTTATCATCCAACTTTGCATCCCCCTTCTTGTATTTTGTAAATTTAGGAGGAAATTTTGAGGTTGATGGTATAGAGTGATCCGACCTTATCCTCATTTGCTTCTTGTCGTCTCTTGCTACTTGTTCTTCATTAATCTCCATTATCTCAATGAAATTACGGCTAGGCTGGGATACTTCATATTTTTCCATTTTCTAATGGGACAAACTACAAAGGGAATTTGTTTCATCTTTAGAACATGGATATAGGTCCAAAATCCCTTTGACATTTGACTTCATTGGCCCTTGATAATTTTTCTTTGGCCACGTGCCTTCATAGTCCAAAATTGAGGAAGTTGCTTCCTCACTCACTACCTAGTTCCTTATGTCAATTTATATATTTCAAGGCTTTATTTTTAATGGAAACTATTTTCTTTTTCCAATTATGGCTGACTTTGGTGTCTACCAACAAACTCTTAACTCAACAATGCATTGTGTGCCTTTTTACATAATGGAATGACTACATAGTTCAATAAAAATGGTTTGAGTTCCAATTAGTACCTTTTGTGTGACAATAACTCTTAATACTTTTATCCCTTGCTAGTTTGCTCCAACCAAGTAGAAAGTTGGAGGCTAAATAGTGGGCTTGTCCAAGATTCTCTAGGTGTTTTTTGGAAGCACATTCATGTTAGACCAACCATTGATAATAATCTTTGTTAGGTTCTTATTGAGTCTCCATATGAACCACTATTGGTCTTAAAGCTAATTTCACCTTCAAAAGCATGGAATTAATTACTTGATCTCTTGACAATGGGGGTTCAACTATTGGTTCCTCAACGTTCCCACTTCTAGATGCTAAATTGGTTGTAGAATGCTCTAATGGACTGTTCTCATGTATTGGTACAATATTGGCAATAGTGTTTGAAAGTTGGGGATGCTTTGCAATGAATCCACCACTTTGATTGGCATGGAGGTTTGTAGTTCTAGCCTTGCAATAGTTTTATTTGAATCTAGTCAATTTATTACCATACTTTAATATTCGTTAGAGTGGTGGTTCTCATTTGCCTTGGCATGCTCCATGTTGGCTCTTGCTTCAAAGAGTTTTTTTTTTCTATACATGGGTACAAATATACAACCTTCATTATTTGGGTCCTTGTAATGGCCAATACTTGCCCATCCTTGGCTAAATCAATCATATTGGTTTTCACATTGGTTTTTTACTTCAAACATTCTTTGCATTTTTGACTTTGTTTGAGGCGTTGATGAACCTCAAGAACACTATCTCACCATTTGAAGCCACTAGAAAGTTGATGAGTATGTGATTCCTTCTATCTATCCACCCATTTGATAATATGGTGCATCCATTATTGTGCCAACATTTCTTTTTCTATTCCACAACTGTCTTTGCATTTGCCACTACTCTTTGGAGTAACAAGCTAGTTAAAAGTGAAAAAGTTGTGGTAAGGACCTTGCAAAAATGATCAGATTTTGATAGTGGAGTTGTGAAATGACAAAAATTTGATGGAGCATTGCATTCCTAACTTGATGATCATATCCAAATTGCAGTAAATTACAGGTGAAACTAGGACAATTTGTAGTTCACCAAGATCAAAATAAGTCATTTGTTGATCAACAACAAAAAACATCTAGTGATCAACTCTGGCAAAAGGCATTTGATGTTCATCAATGAAGACTGGAAAACATGCATTACGCTAAATTTATAGCCATAAAGATCATCTTTGTTTGCTAAAGCAATACGAAACACAGGGTTGATGATATCATTTTTTGGGCATATGATAACCATTAATGATGGACATATCTGAGGTGTGCTAAAGTCAGTGATGACATTTCCTCAATCAATTGTGCAGTAAATACTAGGCATTAAAGTGGGATGACCATAGTCCATATAATCATAATATTAATAGTCTGCAAATGCTAGTTGAGATGAGTGAAGGGGCCAAATATTAAAGTAATATTGTTATATTTAGCATATAATGGTCAATTAGTCTTTAGGATAGACTTTAGGAATATTCTTTTATTCTTTTAGTTAAGTTCTTATCCTTTTGCTTTATTAGTTGTCTCTCTTATTCTTTTATTCTTTTATTCTTTTATTCTTTTAGTTAAGTTCTTATTCTTTTGTAACTCTTATTTAAGAAGACTTTAGCTCCTAGTTTAATTATTCAATATCTTGGTAATCATTTTGTGTTATATTTTTTGTTATATGGTATCACAGCCCAAGTCACACCTCGGGATCGGTGAACACGTGAAAGTCTATGGATTGTTGCAATGACTATTCACACACATGAAAGCAAAATGTACCAAAAGATTATTGTATGAAATAGTATGGTGCTGTATGATTTTGTACAAGGGTTTTTGGCGGACTTATCCACAAAATTGTGCATACATTTTTGGATGGATTTTTGAAAGCCAGAGTAAGCATTTTAGGGCAGAATTGTGGGTTTTTCATTCAAAAAGATCGTACCATATTTTTGTTGAAATTGTGTGCCCTTTTCCTTGCAAAATCATGCCATTTTTGTTGGACAACCACAAGTTTCTTTTCCTTTGCAAAATCACATCGTCTACCTTTGAAAATACGGGTTTTTGTGTCTCAAAAATCGCGTGTGGGCAAGATTTAAACTTTTTTTTTTTTGAGGATTTTCTGAAGTTGCGACAACATTTTGTTTTTACTAGCAAAGGCCGCCACTAGGGCACAATTTTTTTTTCGTGAGTTTTCCACAGTGTGTCATGGGAAAGATTAGTTTTTTGACGATTTTAGACAAAATCATGGTTAATTTTTGTGCACCCAGGGTTTTTGTCACAGCTCAGAACATTCTTTTAACGATTTTTTCAAAAATTGTGGTGAGTTTATGAATTTTCAACATTTTTTTCAAAAACGCGGGCTGCTAGGGTTTTTAGACCCTCTTGTGGGCATTTTGGTGAACTTTTTGATGATTTTTTTTACAAAATCATGCTTTTTTGTAGGGTTTACAAAATTTGTTAGTAGAAGATTTATTTTTTTCCCATAATTACAAGTTGCGGGAGGGATGGCTTCATTACCCAACATAATGTCAGAAAGCAGTTGACATTTTTTTGGCAAAAATTACAACATGTGGAAGCAGTGCATGCTCACGATCTTCAAGTACAAATGCCTCGATAAGATCATCTTTGGCACTAACACTCGGCCAGTGGTTGCAGGTAAAGACCAAGACAAGTTTGACGAGCATGATCGAGAAGCCGTCATGTTGATAAAGCTATCGTGATTGATGAGATGCTTCCAAAAGTACAAAAAGGCAAAACCTCTACAAAAATTTGGAAGCACCTATGAGATTTGCATAAAACATCAGATAAAGGCAAGGCCTTCTTCCTCAAAAATATGCTTTTTTCGATTAGGATGAATGAGACAACATCATTGCAAGAGAATTTGTTTAAAATAAGGACATTAGAGATCAATTGTTTGTTGTAGGTTGGAAGATGGAAGAAGAAGAA
Source organism: Sequoia sempervirens (assembly GCA_007258455.2). NCBI lineage: Eukaryota > Viridiplantae > Streptophyta > Pinopsida > Cupressales > Cupressaceae > Sequoia > Sequoia sempervirens. Next base: position 35,882 of record VDFB02371875.1, read on the forward strand.
ATGGTGGTTGTTATGCTGAAAGCTTACCACGAGCCTATGAACATTTCATAGAGACACTCAACATCACATCTAGCAGTGTTGACTTGAAGTTCGAGGAGCTATTCAATAAATTGTTGTAGTACGACAAATGGAAGAAACAGTTTGGTAGCAACAGTGATACACAAAGTGTGGAATATGTATTTCCAGCCAAGGACAAGGGTAAAGGAAAATGGCTATAGAAGAAAGGTTAAGGGAATAATGAAGATACTTAGAAGAATCTAAAAAATATCACGTCACTATTGTGGTAAACTTGGTCATATGAAGAAGCATTACAAAAAATTTTGGCTGAAAAAAATCCAACTTGGGAGGGCCTCCATCATAGAGCATTCCGAGGAGGAGTAAACCTTCTATGCTTTCATGGCCAAACAACTAACAGATTAGTCAAAGTCGTCTGCATGGTACATAGATTATGGAGCATCTTGACATTTCACTCACAAGGAGTGGTACATGAAGTACATGGCTTGCTTAGATTTAGTGATCTTCAGTGGTGTTGAGGAGTACACCTTTGTTGGCAAAGGAAATGTGCAAATATCTGCTAGAGGGAAAAATCTCGTTTTTCTCATTGTGTACTGTGTCTCGGGAATGGAGCTCAATTTGCTTTATGTGAGTTAGATTAAGCACCATTGTCCCAGGTTGGATGTCATATTTAGCAAAACACAAATGCTCTATTGTTGACAAAAAATCCTATAAAACCATCGCAATTGGTATTGAAGATCATGGTTTGTATTGGCTTGTTGATATTGGACATGTTTAGGAGAGTGCGTTGGCAACCAAGAGTGTAATGTCTCCTCCTTAGCCAGTTTCAATGTTTTGGTGGATTAGCCTATCAACGGGTCCTTGTAGGCTAATGTTGGTGTTCAGAGGGCCTTATTTGGGAGTTATCTTCTCCAGAGTTTGGTGATATTCAGGGATAACCTTTCTGAGGTGTTTTAGGCTCCGTTTGCACTTACTATTTTTAGTAAGTCACTTGGACATTTGGGTCCAACCTTACTATTTATAGTAAGTCATTTTGATGAGCAGAGGAAGCAGTGGGTAACTTCGTGGTGTTGGTAGAATCAGTTAAATGTTGATATAATGGATTTTAATGGAGTTATGATTTATTAATTATTATTAAAGTATTAACTTTAATAACAATAAAATTATAAGTGTGTTGGCGTTTAAATTAGCACCTCTGGAGTGGTGATTGTAAACGTTCAGCTATTTCAAATGTTTTTCCAACACTTCTTCGTTATTTAAAGAGAAGTCCCTCTCTGCTGGGAGCAATGCGTAAGGAAGGGAAATGTAAACTAAAGTTCCTATCTTTTTATGCTTCAGCGGTAGGACACAAGGGTGCACAAACACAATGCGCCGTAGCTAAGCTTTTTCTCTGGTTTCTGCAGATCTTAACTACGACTAATCTAGCTTCTATCTATCCAATACCTTCAAGGTAAACAGAGCATGAGGGTAAAGGAGCGGGAATGGGTTGGTTGGATCACCTGAATTCGCGTCTTGAGAATATGACCGAGGCTCTGAACTCTCGGGTATACACGGGATAAGGTTGGTACAAGCAAACACTCTTTACGGTAAACTAGATCTGAGACCTGCCAAGGAGGAGGGACTCCTATCCGAGGTATGGGCTAGGAAATAGTTTACGAGAAACAACAAATTACGATGCCTTGGCCAGCGAGCTTGCTAAGGAGGAGGGACTCCTATCCGAAGTATAGCTTGGAAGTCAATACATTAAACAACAACGAACGATAACTGTTAATAACAAATGTCCAAGGAGGAGGGACTCCTATCCGAGGAGGGAAATGAAACAACGAGCTATTAGATACAAGACGTGGACACAACTCAAAAAGATTGACCAAAATGCAAGCGCCTTCTGATATTCTCCTTCAAAGCTTCATCAATGAATTACAAAGGTTGGGAAAGCAAAGGCACGAAATCATGCACAATTACAATCGACCAACGAACTCTCATCCAAGAGTGAACAAATATCCGCTTTCAAAGCTGTTGGCAACAATGGCGCAACAATTTTGCATAGCAAGTAAAAGTTAAACAAACAATGAGCCCAAGGCTCTTATTTATAGAACTCAAAGGAGTGGGCAACCCCAAAATCTCCTTGAGTTAACAATGAGTTCTTGCCAATCAATTAGCAAGATTTATTCCTAAAAAGGGGGAACAAGCAGTTAACTGGAAAGCTACTTCAGTTAACTAAAAGTAAACAAAGAGTCAACTGGAAACTACTTCAGTAGACTGAAAGTAAACAAAAGGTGAACTTTAATGTAAGTATCCCTCCAAAATAAACATCCACATTTAGTGGAGATCTAAGATCCACAAATCATGGAAGCTGATTAGACATCCTTAATCAGTGGGATCTGACAATGCATGATTTAAGGGATATGGAGTTAACTTGGAAAGGGACATCAAGTTAACTCCAACTACATTTAATGCCTTCTTGAGTTGACTTGGAATGAGGCATCAAGTCAACTTCAAGTATCATAAATGCCAATTGGAAAGTAGGACGTCCTTCCTAGGTGTCTTTTCACACTTCACCATTTCTGGTCAACAACTCCTTGATCCATGTGTTGACTTCTTCCGTTTCCGAATAGTCAATGCTTTGATGACACGACATCCCTTCTTGCACAAGCTATTGCTCTTGGTAACTTTGGCGACTCCGCGCTTTGTAGTGTGATGGGAATGGATGTGGCCTGTAGCAACCCAGATTCTTCAATATTCTGCAATGTGATCTGATTCATGCCCTCCAGCTGCTCCAGATCAACCATTGGATTTACCTGATGTAAGTTTGTGTCAACTGTTTTCAAGTAATCATGGAATAGGGCGGTCTTGGTCCCGTATTGTACCTAAGAGTACTGCATCTTGAAAAACTTAAAGATTGACTGTAAACTTGACCTTGTTTAGAGGATTTTCGGAAACCCCTGAAAATAGCGCCCTGCCAAGAAGTATTTTTCCGGAAAAATCTGGCACATGGGTTTTGTTCGTGCTTCAATGCTAAACAAACCCAGTTCCTCATAATTTTGATTCTGAAACTTTTTCGGAAAAACCCCCAAAAATAGGGGCAGCAAGTTTGTTGATTCTGGAAAATTTGTCGAGATGGGTTTCTCTAGAAAATTATGCTGAATCTACCCAGTTGATCTGATCTGATGTAGCCTGTTGCTTTTTCTGTAAAATGCAAGAAAACCTAAGACAAGAAGAGAGGAAGTAGACAGAAGATGGATTGGAAGTTTTTATCTAATTTCCCGAGAAAATCTGTCTCTGAATCCAACCTCAAATTAGCAACCCTCTTCTGCTTCAGATCTGCAAGAAATATTGAAGAACGGATGAAAACCTTGTCCAGATCTGTCAATGGCGTCCTTGAGAGCTTATGGCTGTTCTTGATCTTTTAACCTGCAATGAAATAATGAAGTAGGATGCCTATACCTTGATTACATAGACTCAAGCCTTAGATCCACAAGTTTGGGAACTTAACTCATGATCAAAAGTGGTTTTGGCTTGATCTGAAGTTCAAAAAGGTGATTTCCACTGATCGTGGAGTGTTTTAGCCAAGTTTAACTCAAAAGCTCTTGACTTTAGTCAACAACTTGACCTTTGACTTCTTCTAGGCGTCCTTTTTGAATTTTGCAAGTTTTGTTATTTTCTCTCTTGAATGACCTCAGTTTGATCTTGAATCTGGCCTGATCTGTTGATCCTGTGATGTTGCCGACACATTCATTGTTGAGCTGGATCCAACTTGAAGAGAAGTTCCTGGGAGGCATGATGGTAAAAAGCTGAGTTCAGGGCATCAAAAGAAAGGGCACCTTTTCCAAGAAAGGGCTCTTTTGCTAATGCCTTGGTGAATTTTCAAACTTCGTTCTTCAGCCTTTTGAAATGACCTCTCGTGCTTTGATCTGGATTTCTCATTGATCGGAGAGTCAGATGATTTCGCTTGATATCTCATCAGGTAGCTAGCTCTGTTCTGCCAAAGATGATTGACTTCAGAAAACTTGGATTTCACTTTAGGGTTCCTTTATTCAAGGGCGCCCCTCCTTGAAAAGGGCGCTTTTGTCCTTTAGCAAGTTTATTTCCATCTGAAAAGTTGCCTAGTTTGATCCTGATTATCTGTTGACTGCCCTGTCAGATGTTGGTGCTTGCAGTTGCGTTGCTGAGATCTATCTATGCTGGGAAGATTGTTCTGGGAGGCCTTTGGTCTTTTGTCAGCATCTTGAGGTCCAAAAGAAAGGGCACCTTTCTTTTGAAAAGGCTCTTTCTCTTTGATCTTCACATTTGACAGTCATTTTCTGATATTTCTTCAACTGCCTCTTTTCGCTCTGTCAGCGATTGTTTATGATCTACTCCTCAGATGGTTTATCTGTTTGTTTCATTGTCGCGTTAGCAAGCAAACGTCAAGAATGAATGTCTTGAAAGATCTTGGTGACTGCATTTGACCTTAAAAGATCATGGGCGTCCCTGCTTGAAAAAGGCTCTTTTCAGCATGTGAACTATCTCTCCTTCGTAACATTTCCAGAGTTAGTCAAATTTTGACCTTTTTCATTTTCAGGAATCTCCTCCGTCGAAGATCACCATTTCTTCATGTCTCACGTTCATCGTGTATGGGTGTTTGGAAAAATGACTAAGGCATTTGACTGCATGGCCTCCTCTTGGTAGCAAGGCGTGCATTCTCCAGACTTAGTCAATTTTCAGCATTTTTCATTTTTGAAAGTCCCCTCCGTCGCAGAGCATCTTTTCAAGCATTTTCGCCATGGTTTCTTTGTTGAAGCTTTTGAAGCTTAGCTTTCAGCACCTGGTACTGGCCAATCTGCTATTAATGGCTGTGGAGCTCCTAACTTTGTTCCTGAAAAAAAAGAAATAGACCCACCAGAGTAAAACATGTCTTTTGATGATTCTGACTTGACCGATGTGATCGTGAAGCCTTTTAATCCTATCAAAATCATTTTCAATCATTTCTGGGAAGGTCCTATTTTCGAGGGTTTCCCTGAAAATAGGGGCATAAAACCCTAATTTTCAAATTTTCAGAATTTTGCACATGTGTTCCTTGACAGAAACCCACCAAGATCCTATGATTGGTTTGACCTAAAATAGGCTTTACATGGCATTTTAACAAGATTTAGCTCATATTACACAGAATGCCAAAAAATTTATTTTGGGTACAACAAAGTGAATATTATGAATGGAGTTTAATGACCTTATAATATATGATTTTATTAATCAAAAGGTCAATTTAAAAAAGCAATGCCAACATGAGGTTATTAACATGAAATAACAAAAGCAAATATTTTATTATATTTAATGGATTAAAAAGCCATGGGAAATCGTGCTTTTTAGAAGAGGTATAAAAGGGTTTCAAAAAGCACATTCAATCATTCATTCAACTTTTACAAACTTGATGCTTTTTGCTGTGGAGAAGAAACAAGGGTTTCAGTCTGAAAATTTGATCTTGGAGAATGAAAACTCTCTAAGATTCAGTGATCTACAGGGGTGAAATAACACCCAAGGATTGCTCTATAGGTGGCTTCATTCAGGAGCTGCATTTGTGCATAGTGGAGTTGATTATTTCAAAGAATTCTCAAGGGTTAGCGTGCAGATCAGAATTGATTGAAGGACAAACATTGCTGATCATATTTATTGCTGATTGCACCCATCTTTATTGGCACGTGTGGTTTCAGCAAGGCCGTACAACCTCCTGGCTGGGCGTGGTGGTTTCTAGGCTCAAATGCCTAGGTTTTAGTCTTCAAATCTTCACCAATTTTGGCGTCCAAGGCAATCAGATGTGTGTGCAGCAATTTCGAGGTGAAGAAGACAGTCTATTAAAGGAGGCGTCTATTTCTAGGTGATTCCAGTTTGCTGATCAAAGCATTTACAGACCTGTATATTGTGCTATTGGCTTCCGGGTATGAATGCTTTGTATTTCTCAAGCATTGAATAAAAAATATGAGTTGATAGTTAAGAGAATTCGCTTAGTATTTCTCTTCTTTGCAATTATATGCATTTCTTGCTTACCTGGCAAATTCATCGAAAACACAAAAAAAAACCAAAAAACTATAAAACCAAAAAACAAATAGACAGGCAGAATTCAAAAAGCAAATACCCTATCACGGGTGGGATATTTCAAAGAGTGCATTTGATATTAGTACACTATGGCATTAGTGGTATGGTCACCTCAATCTATTAGATGTGTTTAAGGAATTTCAAAAGTTCAAAGCATTAGTTAAAAAAAGTTTGGTTGTTCAATAATCACTTTTAGGTTTGATAATGGAGGAGAATTTTGTCCAAACGAATTCAATGACTTTTGTACTAAACATGATATAAAACGAAATACACAAGACCCTATACTCCACAGTAGAATGGAGTAGTTGAGAGAAGGAACTGTAGAATTACGGAGATGGCCTGGTGTGATGGAGAATAGGAGTGTTCCTAAGAAGTTTTGGGTTGAGGCAGTTTACACTGCAGTTTATCTGCTTAACAAGTAGTGAAGAAGAAGACCCTAGAGGAAGCATGGTCTAGGAGGAAACCCAAAGTGAGTCATCTTAAGGTGTTTGGTTCTCTAGCATATGCTTGGATTCTAGATGAAAAGAGAACTAAGTTAGACCCTAAGAGTAAGAAATTAATGGTTACAGGGTACAATGACAATCATAAAGTGTACAAGTTGATTGATGTGAACACTGATTGCTTGACTTTTAGTAGAGATGTTGTAATTGATGAGGAAACTGGGCCCTTTCAACTCTCTCTAGAGTTCAAAATTACTGAAGAACAGTCTTGTGGTTGAGGCTTTAGGTATTAAGCTTCAAAAAGCTTCACTTGAAGAGGGGAGGATTCTAAGCATGATGGATCTCCTAGGCATATAACAGTACCAAAATTTTTGGAATTTCTTAATGATAACTTGGATCAACATCCAGATGACACATAAATAGGAAGTACAAGTCATCATGACAACATTGGTTTGGCAGAAGAGGCTTCCAGGAATATACCAAAGTGGTGGGAAAGCACAGTTCAAGATGTTTGGGATGATGAAATGATTGAAGGTAGATCATTGAGAGGCAAGAGAAAAAAACACAGTTAACTTTGCTCTTATGGTTAATCTTTAGGGAGTTTATGATCCCTAGGAATTTGCAGAGGCAAAGGGAAACCTAAATGGTAAAAGGCCATGGAAATTGAACATAAGAGTCTTATGAAAAATAAGACTTGGGATCTTTCAAATCTTCCACCAGGGAAGAAACACATTGGCTGCAAATGGCTGTACAAAGTCAAGTACAAGATGATAGTACAATTGACAAATACAAAGCACAGTTGCCTGCAAAAGGTTTCTCACAAAGAGAATGCATTGACTATGAGGAGACCTTTGTTCCCACAACAAAGATGAGCACCATTTGTTTAGTTCTAGCCATGACAACACAATTTGGTTGGAAAGTCCATCAAATGGACGTAAAGAGTGCCTTCCTCAATGGCGATTTAGAGGAAGAAGTGTACATGTCTTAGCCTCATGGTTTTCGGGTTGTAGGAATGGAGCATCAGATATGTAGATTGAAGAAAGCTCTAAACGGCCTCAAGTAGGCACCTAGGGCATGGTACATTAAAATTGATAGGTATTTGGTTGAATAGGGATTCTAGAGAAGTCCTTCGAATCCAAATCTGTACATCAAAAGCATAGGAAATGAGATCATTGTATTGGTCATTTACGTAGATGATATCATCATTACAGGTAGTGATGCGCATTTGATTGAACAAATCAAATGTAACTTAAGTACAACTTTTGACATGACGGATCTAGGTCTCCTACATTAATGCCTAGGTGTAGAAGTGTGGCAAATAGGCGGTGGTATTTTTTTTTCTCAATCTAAATATGCTAGGAGTTTGCTCGACAAGTTTAGAACGACAAATTGTAAAATCTTGTATACACCTATGGAGAAAAGTCTAAAGCTTTCAGCCAAAACAAACTCAAAGGTAATAAACAAGTCAACATTCAAGTAACTAGTGGGCAGCCTTATTTATCTTACAAACTAGACCTGATTTGAGCTTTTCTGTGAGATTCATCTACAAATTCATGATAGCCCCAAAGGCAAAACATTAGGTTGCAGCAAAGAGGGTGCTGAGATAGGTGAAAGGGACACTTGACTTTGGCATTCTGTACAACAGAAGCAAAGATCCTCGGTTGGCTTGGTTCACATATTTAGATTGGGCAAGTTTTGTTGATGACAAAAAATTCACTTTTGGATATGTTTTTAGCCTTGGCACGGGTGCAATCACATGGAATAGCAAGAAGCAGTAGCTAGTAGCTCTTTCCTCGACAAAAGCAGAGTATTGAGGAACAATAAAAGTAGCATGTGAGGCAGTAGGGTTTCGAAGGATGCTTTTAGACATGTACATGTCTCAAGCAGGCCCTTCACCCTTGGCTTGTGACAATCAAGGGGTACTAAAGCTTGCCAAGAATCTAGTCTTCCATGATCATATGAAACATGTGGAGCTTCATTGTCATTTCATTAGGCAACTTGTAGAAGATGAATCGGTGATGTTGCAGTATTGTCCTTTTGAGGATCGAATTGCAAACATTCTTACCAAGTCTTTGGGTTTTAACAAATTTGTCAAATTTTGGGATAAGCTTGGTATAGATAGTAGATTGATCATTAAGGGAGGGTATTAAAGTAATATTGTAATATTTAGTAAATAATGGTCAATTAGTCTTTAGGATATACTTTAGGAATACTCTTTTATTCTTTTAGTTAAGTTCTTATCCTTTGGCTTTATTAGTTGTCTCTCTTATCCTCTATGGATAAATCTTTTGTAACTCTTATTTAAGGAGACTTTCTCTCCTTGTTTAATTATTGAATATATTGGTAATCATTCTATGTTATTTTTTCACTATACCAAAGAAGGGAGATGATGGACAACGATGAACTATTGCTTTGAGATGTCATCACAAATAAAAAGGCCAACCAGCAGTGAGTGTTAATGGACATTATTGAGTTCTAAAACTGTAGAGATTTAGCAACTAGTCTCTCAAGACAAAATTCTAACTTTTTTGCTAGATTGTCTTAGTAGAACCAAATCTTGGGTGATGGTGCACTACCAAAAATGCATGTTATAGTGGTTAGTGATGCTGCTCAGGGTTAAAAAGTAATCAAATCCTTTTGAGGCAATAGAGAAGTGGTGATATACCTGCAAAAAGTAGAGAATGGAAAAAGATGTTAAATGGCTATGTCAGAATTTTTTCTAGTTGAGAGCCATGCATACCAAAATGCAAAATCAAGCTTTATCTACAATGCAGAAGCTAGTTTTGTTGGGCTCGTAAACATGTCAATAATATCTATTGACAACAACTCCTTGTAACCACTTGCATAAAATTACAATTTCGAAGCAAATTGCATGTCGCTATTAGGACAAGTATCTATTACACCTACATTGTTGAGCATGGTTTTCAACTTGCCATATATGGCTACTTTTGTAACCACTAAATTGTTGATATTTCCAAAGAAATTTCATGCAAACTTTTTGTTATCAAGATGTTAAGAGAGTTTTTAATGAATGTGATATGAGTATGGAGGTCTTAAAATTTGAATATTTTAGAACAGTAGTGATAATTTTTGCTAGGTAGATTCACGTGTGCAAACAAAAGTGTTGAGTTATTGTTATTGAGAATTCAGTATGATGAAGGGATTATTATTGTTGTGGTTTACAAATGGGCCAATATTCTGAATGAAAAAAGGAAAAAAGATATTGCAAGGTTAGAGAATTATGGCAAAAATTCTAATTTTTCATTGTATTTGCAAGCTCTGATCCTCTCCTTTTGAAAAGGATTTGAATATCTATGTATAAATATAAAATCAATATATTTCAACTCAATGAAACAAATTTAGAACTCATGTTGAAAGAGAATAAAAAGTTTGAATAACAATGAAAGAGGAAGAATAAATAAATACCGAGTTCAAAGGATGAGGACAAAGAGGATGATACAAGAAGTGTTGGGACTGATCCACATTTTTGTGCATTGTGAATTTCTGTGGATTCTCATGCAAGCCAGTGCGAATAATATGGAGGACTGATTTGCATGAGGTTCATGGAAACCTCAACATTGTATTAGAAACTGTGAGCACAAAAAAATGGCTCTAGGGAGGTTTTAGAGCAATTCACATTCCCAGCCATATAGAGGGAAAATAGCTCTTGGAAAGAGAATCTGTTGTGCATTGGGGAGATCCTAAGTTTGAATCCTAGCTTCTTTGGGACGGGGGCAACAAAGAAAAGGATAACAATTTAGTAGCGTGTGTAATTTACCATTCAGTCTGTTGGCCTTGTTAAAGATAATATCCACACACAGACCTTGAATATGCTACAAATTTGAGCATCGAATACACAAGAAGATGCATTAACCGATCTGCTTGTTGAAACTATAGCAGAAAAAAACTTTTTGGGAATAAATTGGGAAACCAAAAGATAATATCCACACACAGACCTTGAATACGCAACAAATTTGAGCATTGGATACACAAGAAGAAGTATTAACCGATCTGCTTGTTGAAACTATATTAGCAAAAATCTTTTTTGGGGAATAAATTGGGAAACCAAAAGATAATATTTTTTTCAATTAGTTGGGAAAAATTCAGGTTAGTGTTGGGGTGCACTAATTTTTTTTTATAAAAGCTGAATTTGCTGCTGAAAAACCATAAAGGCAGAGTAAAAATGTGCAATCTTGACTGAAATGCAGGTTTTATAGACAAAAATTGCAATTTTTTTGAAATTTATGAAAAACTTGTTATCCATGATTTTTTTTTGATTAATTAGGAATTAATTATGGTTAAATTGCACATTGTTGACCAAAAAACTGGGTTGACCAATTAATTGAGAAAATTGGAGTTTTTTTGGGGAAAAAACAGTAGAAAGGCGAGCAATGATTAGTTGGAATAAATTATGATTCTTTGAGATTTCTGCTATGATGTCTGAAACTGCATCCTAATAGGTGGATCCCATCTCAGAAAGACATTATTAACTGATGAGGAGTTTCCTGTGAATACTACTTTTGAGATACCTAATAAGGAAATACTTAACATAAACATAAATGGTGAATCTCTTATCTATGCAAGGATGCGTATCATTTCAATTGATGAGATACCAGATTCAATAACCATCCAATCGGGTTCACAAGTGTGGGAACAAAGCATGGAAACTGAGTTACCGAAACACTTTTGCTCAGAATGCAAGAAGCGAAATCACAATGCAGAAAATTGCAAGCGTTTCCCTTCCTCCAAACGTGAAATTTGGAGAGAAAAGAAGAAGATCAAAAATGAGGCAACGCGAAACACACAAGATAGAATTGTGCAAGCCTCGTCAATGGAGCAGGAAGGTATTCAAGCATCTATGCATGAAAAAAACTGGCAACTTTTTTGTAAGGAATCTGAAAATATCACGCAAGGCGAAGACTTCGAATCCGAATTGGAGGCCGTCATGGGTGAAGCTAGGCAGTTGGAAGAAGGGGAGATTGGCAGATTGGAAAAGGCAAGCCCGGTTAAACTTCTACCATGGTACTCCTTTAATACAACGGACGGCTCAGAAGCCCCAGACCCTGAAATGGAAGAAGACATCAAAATGGTGGAGAAAAGGACCTTAAAGCAAACGGCCAAAAAAACATCCACAACAAAGGTAGGGAGAAAAATCTCAAGCAAAAAAGGGACGAAGAGGCCTTAAAAGGTGACCAACCTTCACTAAAATCTTATATGACTCGGTCCAAGGGAGCTAAGTCCTCCCTTGGGGGAAGATGAAGATTCTATCCTGGAATGTTAGGGGCATAAATGCCCCTAACAAGAGGCGACTGGTGAAACGCCAGTTGGAGTGTCAAACTCCTGACATCATACTCTTTCAGGAGACAAAGTTAGAAGGCGAGGAAGCAACATCTTTCTCGAAATCGTGCAAAGGATGGGAAAGCTGTTTCGTGGATGCTGAGGGTGCTTCAGGAGGTCTTGGCGTGTTATGGCGCTCAGCAAGAATAAAGGTATCTCTTTTAAATTCAAACAAAAACTGGATGAAATTGGAAGTCACTAATTTGGTAAATCTAGCAAAATATGAAGTACATAATATATATGGCCCCACCAAAACAGAAGACAAAAAATTGCTGTGGAATCATATCTCAAATAATAAGGGTAATAGAAAGGTGGTGTTGGGGGGGGATTTCAACGCAATTGCTGATCTAAAAGAAAAATTCGGGGGATCAAGGAAAGTAATGCAATCTCAGAAGGATTTCTTGAATTTCATAGAAGAAAACAATCTGATTGATATAAAAACTGCTAATGGCGTTTATACGTGGAACAATAGGAGAAGGGACTTTACTAATATAGCCGAAAGACTAGATAGATACCTCGTCTCTGAGGATTGGCTGCAGGGTAATCTAATCCCAATGGCCTCAATTTGGCCTATTACAATCTCTGATCACTACCCAATCGTCCTCCTAATTAAAGAAGATTCTGAGCTTCCAAAGGGACAATTTAAATTTGAAAAAATGTGGACAAGGGAAGACGACTTTCAGGCAATGCTTAGACATTGGTGGACAGAACCACTTCAGATAGCTGGGTCAAAGATGTTCACTTTTCATAAAAAGCTTCAGAGACTAAAAGGGAATCTCCGTGAATGAAACAAAACGGCCTTTAGGAATATCTTCGAAGAAAAAATAAGGGTGGAGCAAGAGCTGGCCGCTTTGGGTGAGACTGTTATAAGCCAAGGGATGAGGAACTTTGAATTTGAAAAGGAGAAAGCACTTAAGGAGGAATATAATGAATTACTCTTGAGGGAAGAAATTTATTGGCATTCCAAATCAAGGGACACATGGTTGATGGAAGGGGACCTCAATACCAATTTCTTTCATAATTCTACTAAAATTAAGCGGAGTTGGAATAGGATTCATCAAATATCAGATGGTGCTGGTGGATGGATTACAAAGGAGGCTGATATCCAGAAGGTAGGAATGGACTACTTCACTTCCCTATTGGGGGGTGATGAGGAGGCCGATCCACTTAATCTGAATTCAACAGAAGCCATTGACCCCATCGTATCCCAAGAAGACAACCAAAGATTGTACGAAAAGATCAGCAAAGAGGAGGTGAAAGTGGCTCTGTTTCAAATGAAGTCAGATAAAGCACCGGGCCTAGATGGCTATAATGCCTTCTTCTACCAATATTGTTGGGATTTCATGGGGGATGAAATACATGGGGTGGTAGAGGAGTCTAGGAAGAAGAAGACGGTGCTGAAAGATTTGAATAACACCAATATTGCACTAATCCCCAAAAGAGAAAACTGTGAATCCTTTGCTGAATACAGGCCCATAGCTTTGTGCAATTGCATATACAAAATAATCACTAAAGTAATGGAAAATCGGCTGAAATTAATCCTCCCTATGCTAATCTCAATGGAGCAGAGTGGTTTCGTTCCCGGCAGATGTATCACTGATGGGGTCATAATCGCTCACGAAATGGTGCATTCTTTGAAGCATTCAAAACAAGGGGGCATGCTAATAAAGCTTGACATGAATAAAGCTTATGACAGGGTCCAGTGGAGATTTCTAATGGCAGTGCTTAAGAAGCTGGGGTTTGCAGAGGATTGGATGCGCTGGGTCTTTAGTTGTATCTCCACACCAAGATATTAGGTGTTAATCAATGGGGCTCCTTGTGGCTTATTCGCTGGTGCAAAAGGCTTGTGTCAGGGTGACCCTATTTCCCCATTTCTCTACATCCTAATGGCTGAGGCGTTGAGTAAACAAATTGCAAAATCTCACAGTTAGCTTAGATGGAGGGGCATAAAAATCTCTGAATCACTACCAGCCATGACCCATCAACTTTTTGCAGATGACACGATGTTATATGGGTTGTCGTCTCTTGAGGAAGCTAAAGCAATCAAAGGGGTATTAGATTCTTTTTGTGAGCAGGCGGGACAAATAATAAATAAAGATAAATCAAATATCTTTTTGTTCAACACACCAAGAAGATTGGGGTCTCGAATAGTGGATCTTCTGGGCTTCAGTGTGGGGAAGCTGCCAACCAAATATCTGGGCATTCCGTTGCTGGAAGGCGCTCCAAGATTTGGACAGTGGGAAGACACTGTGAACAGATGCAGCTCCAAGGTTGATGGTTGGAAGGGTCGTTGGCTGACTTTGGCGGGTCGGCTTACGATGATCAAGGCAGTATTGGCTGCGATACCAATATATATGATGTCATGCTTGGAGATTTCAAGCAAGGCGTCTAGGAGATTGTCAGGGGTTCAAAGAAAACTTCTTTGGGATGGGACGCATGAGAAGAAACGCATTCCTCTGTTGTCATGGAAAACAGTTACCAAATCAAAGGAGCAGGGCGGGGCTAGAGTAAAGGACTTAAAAAAACATAATACAGCCTTCGGGGCCAAGTTAGCCTGGAACATGTATAAACGCTCAGAAGCACTTTGGAGTAAAATCTTAAGAGCAAAATACTTAGACTCCCTGGATCCTGAACATGTTTTCACAATTGCCAATCCAACATGAGGCTCGTCGATTTGGAATTTCATCTTGAAATCCAGGGAGATTGTCTGTGATCACATTTCATGGAAGATCGGGGATGGAAGGAAAGCCTCTTTTTGGGAGGATTCTTGGAACGCTTATCCAGCTCTGAGTGAAATCCCTAAATTGGAAGAAGCAATTGACCCTTCTAAACAGGCGTATGGTGACTTTGTACGGGGCTATCTGCATGTTCATGTTACCGAAGGGAGGTGGCGATGGTCTTGGAAATCCTTCGAATTTCTTCAGGCGCATATTCAGGAGAGGTTGGTATCTGAATTGAGCCAAAGGTCGTTGTTCATCTCGGGGGAGCCGGATCGGGTCATATGGTGTGCCTCAAGCACCGGCCAATACTTGGTGAAGAGCGGGTACAAATTGTTGAGTTTAGAATGTCAACTATCCTCGTGGCCTGCAAAGCTTTGCTGGGGTAGAAATGTCCTTCCTAAAGCCGGGGCCTTTGCCTGGGTGGCCTTGCACGGAAGGATTCTAACTGGGGATAGGTTGATGAAGATCGGTATTCAAGGCCCGCATTGGTGTGTCCTCTGTAAAAAGTCCTTGGAGGATGCTCAACATCTTCTCATCCAATGCGAAGTGGCGCAAGATATATGGAGGCACTTTTGCAGTATGTTAGATTGGGTGGGTCCTTTGCCAAACAATCTAATAGCTCTCTTTGACTTGTGGCCCACCCCTAAAAGCTCACTAATGAGAGGTCTGTGGTATGAGGTCCCGGCTATGATTGTGTGGCAAATCTGGAAGGAAAGAAATGCACGAATTTTCAGGGATAGATCCTCATCAATTGAAAGTCTCATCCACAGGATAGAAGTGGGGGTGAGTGAACATTTTTGTTGCTAGTTGAAAAGAAGCAAATACAAAACCTATACAGCTTGGGACAAAAGGATGGTATTGAGGTGGTGGCGAATCAAGATCCCGAAGGAGTTACAAAACAAAAGCAAAGGGACAAGGCAGGCCAAATGGGCTTTACCGCCGAAGGGCAGATTGAAGCTTTGCTTCGATGGGGCTTCACAGGGGAATCCTGGACCCTCGAGGGTTGGCTTCATCATCCGGGATGAGTGGGGTAGTGTTCTGGTGGCTGCCTCAATAAAACTGGGTTGGGGAACAAACAATATGGCAAAATGTGCTGCTCTGCTAGAAGGTTTAAAATATTGCACTGTGAGAAAGTGGCATGCGGTTGATGTGGAGGGTGATTCGCAGGTAGTCATCAGTGCCGTCAGCTCTAATTATGCGCCAAGTTGGAAGCTGCAGATGTGGGTGGACGAAATTCGTGCTACTTTGAATCTATTGAAAGGATACAGTCTGGGTCATATCTATAGGGAAGCGAACTCAGCTGCGGACCTTCTTTCAAAATTTGCTATTTCATAGGCGGAGATCAAGATCGTATCGGCAGAAACAAAAACATGGCCGGATCTGGAAAGGATTTGCCTTGCAGATTTGGGTAATGACTGGAATCTTTTGTTGCAGGGTGAAAGACAGTGTTCAAGAGTCCCGTGAGAATTCACAATCATAACAAAAAAGCAAGTGGAATTTAGTCGTAAGATCTTGGATGGGACCTTACGTTGGGAGGTGAAGCTCTTCAAGTAATTAAGAAAGCGGATAAATGGCCCAAAGAAGGTATTGTTGCGGAGATGGTTCACAAAGGGAAACAAATAGCTGATGAGGCAGATTTCTTCAGAGAAGCCGATAAGGCCAAGTACATTCAAAACTTCCTGGAACATGTGACGGTGACCAACTTACATCACTTTCAGTTTGCACGCCTGGTGGTGCTGGGGGTGGGGATCTTTGCTCTCTTGGATGCATGGTACTCTTCTTTCTAACTTTTGGATGCATGGTACTTTTCTTTCTAACTTTTTTGTGCAGGCCTCCTCAAGGAAGATGGTGTTTTGTCTTTGTTTCATTTATGTATATCTGGTAGTTTTCATGGTGTGTCTTGAATGTAAAGCCGGTTCTTAAATAAATAAAAGAGTGCCACCCTCTCTGGTGGTAATTTGCCCCCAAAAAAAAAAAAAAAGCAGAATTAGGAAAACAGTTACCAACAATATGCAAGAAAAAGAGATATGTCCAGATCTTAAATAGGTAAATAACAGGTTTGGAAAGAGTTATGGAATGAGCAAGTAAGTATTATTATATATTTGAATGAAAGTTCATAATTACTTATGTATGTAAAAGGTAAGACCGTAAGAATAGTGGATTTAGGTGTGATATCAAATATGTTATTAATTAATTTAAATGACGTGATGCTTGTAAATATATTTAAATATATTATGATTTATGAATATATGTAAATATATTATGATGGACGAATATATTGAGAATTGGAATGTCATGTTAATAATTGATAAATATATATATATATTGTGATTCATATATACAACACAGGTGATTGACAAATATAATGTATATATATAAATAGATATTATTTACGATCATCATCATCAAAGAAAGAAGACAGATCGGGCTACAGGAAAATACATATGGAAGAAGTCCAGTTAGTACGTCAATCAGAGGTAAGTACTCTCAACCGACTAGGTAACATTGAGGTTTAATAATCGAATTTGAGTTCCGATGACATTGGGTTACAGTATAATGTCTAACCCATATCTTGTTAGATCAAATATCAGTGAATGTTTACAAACACTCTAACCTGTGATGATCCATGAATTCAATTAAATATAATATGATAAGTGAATGCATAGAGAGATTAAATGACACGTTGCAATCAATAGATATACATCAATATATTAATTTCATCTATACAGTGGAAGTGATTGACAAATTCCACATCTAGAGATAAATGGATATTATTTATCAATGTCCCAATAATGATGCTTATAGCAATTATTGCTCCTTGTAAGCTATTATGATTCTTACTATAAGAATAGATTTCGTGCCAAATCCCTTTCGCTAATACCCACTGAGGATAGGAAGTTTATGAGAGGGAAAGGCTGGTAATTCGGTCAATTGATGGATGGTCCCAAGACGGGTAGGAAACCTTGAGGGAGTCCACTTGGAGACCGTTCACGCGCCCTTCGCACAATAATTCTACCATCCTCCGATGAGGTTAGGAAAGAGGGAAGGACGAAAATCTATTCAGTACATAGATTTAGGTTAATCCCAAAAGGGGGACATTACAAGCTACTATTTTGAAGCCGAGGCTGGTCATAACAGAATCAGACAAAAGGCAACAAATCAATATCTTGGAGTAAACATTAGAAACCCAATCATAGTTTCTGAACTAAGCACCTGAGAAAAATAAAACTCCAGTTGCCCATAGTACTAATTTGATAAAAAATAAAGCCTTGTTAGAGAAAGCTATTGCAATATTGCAATGAGAAGCTCAACCAATGAATGAGAAAAAATTGTGGGATATCCTTAAGATGCTTGAAATTCATGGTATTGAGCATGAGTTGGAGGTTTCTACCTCATTACATTTTCAAGATTCTGAGTCTGCTTCTCAGGTCAGTCTAGAAGATGTCAGCATAACTAGTACAGCCAGAAAGGACATAAGTTCCAATCCTAAACAATGACCAGAGGTTTCAGGTGATAAGGCTTCTGCTCCACCATAGTGATTAGTCAAGAGACTGGCTGATTTTGTGATGGGGATAGTGTTAGGCTGTTAGGACTGTATTTTAGTATAACTAGTCTGGGTTGTTAATACGGTAATTATGGAAGGCTTAATTTAGTGGGAAAGCAACCTTTCACCGTTTCTGAAGACTTAGGTGTGACAAGTTATCTTCAGGGGTTTTCAACACTGTATTGCTCTTGAAGATAAACTTTTAAGTCATGTAATTAACAGGTTTTATTTGTGTGGAGACATTTCATCGAATGATCAAGATTTATGGAGTCATATAATATCAATTTCTGCAACATGTATGTTCTGTGATTTTGCTCGTTAGTAACTATTATATGCATCTGACTTATGAAATACTGTGCATAGATCAATCAATACTGCTCTTCAGTTTGACTGTTTAGGCCTTGAATGGATTGAAAACTGTCCCTTAGTGCATTGTGCTACTTAGTCTCTTCGTTTTGAGAGTGCTTCTATTCTCCTTACCTATCTATACAGAAGCAAGTCTATGCGTGATCTGTATTCATGCCTTGTACTTCAGAGTGGGTTGTTTCCCTTAGTCTCCTTGAATGGCAACAACATTGGTACTTAGAGTCAGTTTGCATCTTGAATTTATTGACATATCTGTATTTTGATTCTCTAGATTTTTATTTTCTTGAAATGCCCCTCCTCATCTCCTCTTGGAAAGATGGTGATTAATAATGCACTCAGAGATGACATGATCAGAAAGATATTCAGTTCAACATGGATCTCGTCCATATAGGCTTTAAGCCCTAAGAGGGCTTTCTATGACCAGCATTTCCTATAGATTATGATGGCATCATCTCTTGTCTAGATATTCATTAGACTCATGGTCCTAGGGTTTCTTTTGTTCAGCTAAGAGTACACTCTCACTAGTTATGGATTGTTACTGCCCACCATCTTCCTGAGATGATATGCTTTGTTGCCTTTGTTCTATCCAAGAGGTAGAGATGTGTTGATGTGTTTTTCGTGACCGCACCAACGCAGAATAAAGTCGCCAATGGCTACCCTATTCTCTCTTGATCAAAGTATCCAGCATGCTAAGATTGCAAGAAAGTTCATGCGTTCAACTCCAAGGTTCTTTCAGTGCAAATAGGCTCAGTTGGCTCGATGTGATTTGCTGGTATTTCAAGGGGACTTACGGAATTGTTCGGCAGCGGAGAAAGGAATTCAAATGCTCGAAAGATTTGTTTATGAAGTTCTTGTTTCCTGAACTAACTTGAAAGGACTGAATTGAAATGGTGTAAGGTTTAGAGAGTCTAAATCTACTCTAAGTGTGGGATATGGAGCTCAGCTTCAGCAAACTTCAACCAGGCTCCGCTTTGCGTCACTTCGGACAGCCTCCACAGAACCGGTGCAATCTTCAAAGGAGTAGCTCAAGGTGTTTAGATCACAACTTAGCATGAAAATACCATCACAACGACGCATATAGACATACAAATCATGATCGAAGTTAAGTACATGATATTCCAGTTGACCACACAAGGCGCATTCACCATCAGCAAATACACTAGTGGTATGGATAGACGAAGTTGCTTAGATCAAACACCACATTCCACAGCTAACATCTACTTGCATGGAATGAAGATTATACTACTTTGAACTATTTTACGCTACCATTTGAATCGGAAGGACGAAGAAACCTTGCTAGCTACTCACAACAAAGACGAAATTCACCATCAATGAAAAACTCTTGTATTGAGAGAGTGTTCACAACAATTTCTTACAAAGTTTTCAAGGGAAAACTTTCCCTCTTCTTCAAACTACACTATCAATCTATACTAAGCTACTTCTAAGTTGTCCCTCTACTCTCTACTGTCTAACTTCTACCTCTATGTTTAATGAGATACAAATGAGGGGGACTCCCCCTTTTATAGATGGCCAAGTCCAGTGGACGGCTCAGATTACAATCAACTGGATGGCCCAGATCGTGCCACCTCAGCCCTAAACAAGATTCGCCCTAAAAACCGCCATAATGGAGAGTGGGGTAATAAATGAGCCATTAATGGCCACCATCTTCTAGAAGATTCCAGCTTTGAAATGCGTTCACACTGCTCCGTTGTTCGCGCTCAGCCAATTCTGTTGATTGCTTGGAGGGTAAAAGAGTCTCTAAGATTGCCTCCTCAGATAATAAAATTTGATAGAATTTGGAGTTCAGCTGCTCTTGATCTTCTTCTTGACGTTGTTCTTCAACTTTGCTCGAGCTTCCATTCTTTGTCACTTGAGTTATACTAAGTCTCAACACTTAGCCATTTTCTTGCAACTTTCTTCCTTCGAGATTGAGATGTCGTCTTGAATCACTTGCTTCATCATTCTAAGTCATCACCGCTTGGTCTCGACGTTCCTCCTGCAAAACAAGCAAGGAGAAGGGTATTAGAACACTTTATAATATAAAATCACTTTACTTACCTGATTTTCACGCTCTATCTTCAAGCATTCATTGTCTTTACTAGCCGACTTCTGCCTTCTTCATGATTCTTCATGCCTTAGCCAAATTTTCAACCCATCTTCCCCAAGGGCGTATCATCATTGAGAAATTCATTTCATTAGCTGGGTTATTGACGATTTTGATTTTATTCATCTCCGGTTCAAGAAGATTGTCTTCAGGAAGAACTTGAGCAAATTCACCTAGGCCGTTTCTTTCAACTTCATCGTCTGGAGGATTTCACCTTGAAAACACATTTCTTCACATTTGCCTTAGAAAATTTTAAAATTTCCCTTAGGAAAATTCATCAATCCTGGTGTCCATCAAAATATCCATCCTGAAGGCTTGGTGAAGCGTGGAAGACTTTAAAATCCATTCCCCATCGATAATCTTCAATACCTAGAAGAAAATTTCCTTCAGAACGCGTCGAACTCATGGGTGCACAACGAACGGGTTCATTTAATTTTCTTGAATTTTGCACCTTAGAAAAATAATTTTTTTTCTATCAAATTTATCCCGTTCTTCATCCCCTCTGAGAATTTTGTTGCTCTGACTTGAAAATTTTCGTCGATCCTATGCAGCAGGCATCATCTGACTTCTTCACTAGCAAATTCATCCATGCCTCTGAAAAATCTTGTCATCCTCCAAGCCCAGGCGTATTTTCTTAAGGAAGAAAATTTTGTGCCTTAGAAAAAAAATTTGAATCACTTTGCATTTTGAAATTTTGCTTTAGAGATTTTACTCAACTTCATCCATCCTGCCTGTGAGAATTTTTTTATTATTATTTCAACTCAGAGAATTTTCTTGAAGGCACATATCATGGAGGATTTTAATCTCAACGCCTTAGTTGTTTTATTCATCACCTTTACACCTTGGGCGCATATCACACTTGATGAAGGATATTGGACTTCACCACGCCTAGCAATATTATTCATCACTTAGCACTTTCAACGCCTAGCAACACTTACACCACCTTTTACCTTTGGCGCATTTCACACATGTTGGAGGATGAAATTCTCACTTAGAATATTTTAGTAATTCCTCCCTAACTTGGGCGCATTTCATACTTGAAGGAGGATAAACTTTAAACGCCACCTTTGACTTTGTCATTACATGGCTTTCAACACCTTTGTCTTCTTCCAATTTTGCATGAATATCAACTTTGCATGGGTGTTTGTCTTTACATGCCCTTACTTGGGCGCATTTTGCTATGTGTGGAGGATGAAAATTGTTGACCCTTTTGACTTTCTCCTTGGGCGCATTTCAGCTTGCTAGAAGAATATCCTCTTTACTTAGAAACTTTTCATAACTTCTCTCCTTCTCCTTGGGCGCATTTTAGCATGGCAGGAGGATGAAATTCGTTGACTCTTTGACTTTTATCACCTCTCCTTGAAGTGGGCGCATTTTGCTATAGGAGCAGGATGAAACATTTGACTTTCTTTGACTTGAGAGGTGGGCGCATTTCAAAGGGGGTGGAGGATGAAGCATCATACTTAGAAATTTTTTTAGCATCTTGCTTGCATGTGAGGGCGCATTTTGCCTAGGCAAGTGGATAAGCATTTCATACTTAGAAATTTTTTTATGCCACTACCTTGAGCTGGGCGCATTTTAGCTAGGCAGGAGAATAAACTTCGTTGACCTCTTTGACCTTCATGCTGCATGGGCGCATTTAGCTAGGCAGAAGGACGAGTTCCAGACTTAGAAATTTTTTCATACTTCAAGGCCAAGATGGGCGCATTTTCAGGTAGCTGCAGGATGAGACCAACACTTAGCCATTTTTTTTCTTCGCCTTCCCCAGCTTATCCATGCCTGCTATTTATAGTAAGCTCCTCAATTCTTGCATCTTTGAAGCTCATAATGATTTGAAATTTTGAACACTGGATCTTCACAACTTCAACAATCTGTTGTCACTGCTATTTCAGGCTGGCCTGCTAAAAATAGCATATTTCTGGAGGTGTTTTACTATAAATAGTAACTGCTTGCTTTTGGTACCTCCACAACTCCGATTGACTTGAAATTTGAATGAGGCGCTCCTCACCACGTGACCTGCCTGTTGACATCGACGCATGCAACTGACTTGCTATTTTTAGCCTGTTTTTAAAATGACTTACTATAAATAGTAAGTGCTCCGTTTGACTTGAAATTTTACCAGCAGATAGCCTGAAGGATGCTGATCGCGATGGTTTACACCGGTTTTCGAAAATTTTGACTTTTTGCCCCTCTTTTCAGTCCCGAAGTTGGAAACCCTAATTTTCTCTGCATGCGTATCAAATGATTTTTGTTTGTCTTCGTTTCTGCTGCGTTGCGATCAGCTCGTGATTCTGAAGTGCTGGGAAGTGGTCCGGGACACACCTCGCTAAAAATAGTAAGTTCCTCACTGAGTGATCATCTCCGTTTGCATGTCACATCATCTGCGAAGCTCTCGAAAAACCCATAAGGAATATGCAGACATGCAAAGAAAACCCTGACATGCAAACCCTAAAAATAGCCTCCAAAGGCTGAACTCTGAAAGTTGTTGTCTCACTTTGCATGTTACACCATCGCAAAGGTCTCGAAAAACCCAGAAGGAATATCCAGACATGCAAAGGAAAACTCTGCATCTAAGCCCTGAAATTTGTCCCGGAAGCCGGACTGCTAAAAATAGAAAGTTGCCTGTTTCAGCTCAAATTTTGTATGCGAGCAGCTTGATGTGCCCTGAATGTGGTGTGACTGTCGGAATTTCAAAAAATGCTGAAGGATTGCTCGCAATTGCACACTCACTAAAAATAGTAAGTACTCAGAATCTGATGAAATCTCAATGGCAGCCTGCTGGAAGCATGCTGACATCAACGTTAATCTCAAATCTCAATTTATTTACTTCGTTTGACCTCAAATTGGCTGGAAAATTCAAAACCCTAATTCTTAGACTTGGCCAAATTTTACGTTAAGGTTCAATGACGGACACATCCCAAAAAGACAGATAGTAGAAAAGAGAGACAACGACAAAACAAACTAAAATCAAGCCAAAAGTTCGAAACGACGCAAAAATTAGGGGGGTCCCCATTTGCAATGGGGCGATGTGTGAAAAAGGTCACAACAAGATGCAGGCGCAATTTTTAGGTGTTGTATCTACTATGATATTTGAGGGAGATATCATTGTTTGTATATAGATTTAGGATGGTCCCTTTCTATCATTTTCTCTTACCTTGACCCAGAATGCTTGGCTCTTTACTTGAGGGACGCAATCACTTTTAGAGTCACAACTATACAAGGGACTTCAAGGACTACTAAATTAATTACCTCCTTTTAACCTTTGCTATGGGTTCAGGATTGATTGCCAAAGGTGCTTTGCACAAAAGGTGGTATATTGGGTAGACTGTCCCATTTCTTGGGGAGCTACTAAGGTACTTTTATCTTAGTTTTTGTGCACTGGGTAAGATCAGATTACAACTCTTCAGTGTAGAGTTTCATCCAACTTCCGTCACTCCCAAAATGGGAAGATTACATGGATATTCATTACCATGTTCCTCTACTTTTGGAGGATCGTTGACCATTGTTGTTAAGAAATTCTTAGGATGCGTTCCATGCACACTCCCAAGATTGGTCCTCCTCTAACTTGTGCTTGGTCTTCTATTGGACCTTTTATTGTGGTTGATGAGGATGTTTATCCTCCTCTTGCTCCATAGTTTGACATGGATTAAGGCTAGCTTTGATCTCCCACCATGGTTTCCATCCAAGGCATCACCGTTACTACTAGATATGGGATGTTTGGAATCTTTGGATGATAGAGCATCACAAAAATTGAGCCCATGGGGATATCCAAAGATGGGTGGTGAGTTGGCTAGATTGGTTGGGGGAATAGAGATGTGGTAGTTTTAGTTGATAAGGAATCTTCTTTTCAATTGTTTATTGTAATCAATGGGATTTTCTTGTATGACTTATTTAGGGTTTTCTTTTTTTTAGGTTAATCCCTTATAATTGCTACTTTTTTTTTCGAGCCCCACTGACCTGCTATGGTTGTTCGTAGACATCGACACAATTTCTTTCTTCCTTTTTGCTCTCTATAGAACATATTATATGTGCAGTACATAAGTTTTGCATGTCTGTGCTATGTTGATATGTATAGATGTAGTGTGCTTTTCAGTCTGTGAGAATGATATTAAGATCTTCTGGAAAAACTGTGAAGTTTTGTTTGCATCAACATATCATATCATACTTCCATGATCCATCACTTGGATGAAAGCAAATGATATTAGGATGGAAGAAATAGTTGCAATTAAAGAGATAAGAATTGCTAGGGACAGCATGAAAACCAAGAGGTGGAAATGAGGGTGGGAAATTTATATTAGTTTAATAATTATTAACGAAGAGAAAGGGTTCAATGTAATTAAAAGGGTTAATTTTGCAAGCATATTAAATCTTATTAATTGTTGATCTAGCTGAAGAGTTGAAATGATGATAATGGGAGATAATTAGTCAGAAAGGTATCTATTTGACATATAGATGCATCTATTTATATATGTAGGTCAGTACACACAAATTAGGTATGCAGACAGTTAATTAGTCGTAATGTTATTGTCCTCTTTTATGTGTACATTTCCGATTGATATGGTGTCTTGTACCTTTTATGTTGTCCATTTACATTACTTAATATTATTTTGATATATTTTATGGGATCGATCCATTGGTGGTGTCGGAGGGGATGATGTATACACACAGTTTGCACAGATGAAAAATAATGCATTTGTAAATTAACAACGGTGATGTTTTGTCTGATCCTTGTTATTCATGAAACCTGTTATTACAAAAATTTAATCTTCAAAAAATGATTAAAAACTTGTGCTTTCTAAAACTGGCCTTTGTTTTGACCGTGTTATCCTTTTTAACTCAAATAGAATATTCAAAATCATGGCTATTGGAAACCTTTTTTCTCCATAGTTTTTTCCTCTTTTTGGGAGTATCGTTGATATGGTCTGAAAAGTACTGGCATTTGGTAGCATCTTTTCTTTACTGTACACACTCAATGGGGAGGTAGTACCCACGATACACTAAGTACAACACAGTTGCTAAAATAAATGTTTATCATTTTATAACTTGTCAATTTTTTTCTCATTTGATTTGTTTGGCAGGAAGATGCTACTGTGTTTGTGAAAGATTTGAATTCACTCAATTAAATTTTTTTATGCTGTCATATTTTTTGTTCTATTTTAATGAATAATGGCTTCTTAAGAAACTTCATGGCATAGGCAGTTGAATTACTCTCAAACATAACTATGTAGCCATGACTACCTTAAATTATTCTTTTATTTTTTGTGGTATCCAGGATTTTGATGAGTACAAAACAATACTAAAGCCACGCTTAAAGTTGATTGTTCAAAATGATGATCGTGAGTGGTTTATCGTGTTCGTCTCAAAGGCGTATGTGAGCAATGACCAAGCAAACAAACTGATGAAGAGAGTGTACAGCAAGCTTGAAGTTGACTTTAGCTCTAAAAAGCGAGACAGGTAAGCCATCATTTGGTATCTTGTATTATTCCTCTCTTTGGATTTGCTCTCAAAAAATTCAGCTGTATTTTTCTTGGTTTTGAATGTAAAACTGAGCATTCTACAATATAAAATGGAGCAAAACTTGATCTCTGTTATCTACAAATACATCACGTATATTTATTGCAGTATCAAGAATGGATGCAAAATAAGCTGAAATTATTCGTCTTGTTTTTTTCACATTTTCTAAAAAATTATTAACTTTCTATTTCTTTCTTATGCAATTCTCATGGGTGGCTTTTGGGGCCAGAGCATGTCTGATACTCACCTCACTTACTTTCCATTTTAATTTTATTCCATTTCTATAATTTGATGATATATTGTAATATCCCACACCTGATAGGATATTTACTTTCTGAATTTTGCCTGTCTGTTTTTATTTGTCTTATGGTTTTCTGATATATTTGCAATGTTTGATACAACAATATAATGCAGCAAAGTAGAGGATATTGCAATAATAATTTTCAACTCAAAAACTGAACATTACATAGGGAATACACAACTGAAAATTCCAGATTTTATAACAGCTTAGATACTTAGTATTTTCACAAAATATTGACAACCCAGTTCATAAAATATCCCCTATTATCTAAAACAACAATACCCAAAAAATTTGGGGGTTACAAATCATGAACTCACTAGTAAGATATGCCTTGAAACCCTTTGAAATGGATGCTAGAATGAAATATAAAGTTTGCAGCAGTATAACAGCAGCAACAATGATAATAAACTCCAACAATGATCACTATCGCCGATTCGCACGCCTAGTGCAAAGCTGCATACAATTAAATTGCCAAAACCCTTGCTTGGCAACCACCTATTGATTGAAGTTCTCCTGTAGTTCTCTTTGCTCTTAAAATAATGATCAATCTATTTGCATTATTCTGATATTTCATTCAAACCCTTGAAACTTCTGAAGATAATCACTTCAAATATGCACGATGTGACTTCTGATGTAAAGCCATCTATAGATGCAACCCTCGGGTGATCTTTCTCACCTGTAGGAAGCACAATCGAAGAGAGGCTATGTTCTCCAAGATTGAAACTACAACAAAACCCTAGGTTTCACCTCCAAAGCCAAAGCACAAAGCCAAGTTGAGAGAAAATGATCAACCATAATGAAATGAATACCAAAAATGCCCTTTTATAATATTCAATTTGCATTTGACTTCATCTCATTTAATTTACTTTAATTTCATTTTCTTTTCCCTCCTTTTTGGTGCACAACTTATAATATAAAGTATACTTTATTATTCACTTATATCTCCCCTTTATTTAACACTTATTATAAAGTATACTTTTAAAAGCATTTAAATCCCCTTTTTAAATAAAGTCCACTTAATTCATTAATGATATGCACTTAATAATTATAATATTATAACTCCATCATTAACTATCGTAAATCAATTTTGACTTCACCAGGAGGTAGCCCACTGCATTCACTACTAACCAGGGTGCCTTACTATAAATAGTAAGGTTGGCCTCTATCAACATACTGACTTACTATAAATAGTAAGTATATAAAAAACGGAGCCAAAACACCTTGAATATCATAACCTCTGAACAAGCTAAGGATCTGGAGATGAAAACACTGTCAACTGCCAACTGAGGAGCTAGCTAACTCCAACACTGGGCCTTCTAAACACGTTTATTAGCCTACGAGGACCCGATGATAGGCTAAACCACCAACTCTGATGCTCGCTCAAAAAGGGGACATTACATATATATTGTGTCTTATCATGTTTAACATAATTGAGTTTATCATCTATAAGTAAGTTGGGATGTTACATTTTTTTGTTTGCACTCACAAGTGCTTAGTCAACATTTCCATTAACAATTTTTTTGCAACATTGTGAAAAAATGAAATTCCCACAATATACAAGGTTACAAACTACAAAGATAATTTTGTATCTAATGATTTTCAGATATCTCTCAAAATACTCTTTTCAAACACTGTATAATCTCTTCCACGAAATCTGTGGGAGTTACTATTGTTTAGACGAAGAGTTTGGTGGCTTTCCACTTTTGTCCACTATCCTGATCAGAGGTGCTTGGACATCCCCAGGTTCAGGCATATATCTCTGTGTGGTGATCCCTTATCTATCAGATTGACTACTTCTTTTCTTCAACCCATCACTGCTGCTGGAGGCATTAAGTGCCATTTAGGCACTATTGATTTGTGTATGAATGTGTACAGATCAGTGAGGCATTGCTCTTCCTTGTGATCTACTATGGCTAATGCTTTCCAACACCCCAGTTCTCACTCTAGGGTTCATGGCTCTATCTAATCCAAGCATTGAGGATCCTCTCTCATATCCCTTCCACATTGCAGATCTCAATGGCAGGCTCACATTACCAGTTTTCATCCTACTACCAGCAGTTCTTCAGCCTCAAATGTTGGGGGGATTATACGTGGCATTGGTTATCACCTAAGATTGTCCACACTGGCCCCTTTGTATCTGGACTCTTCTCAGTGAGCTTTTTCATACTCTGCTTATGCTGCCTAGATTCTGCATTGCTGATTGTGTTGTATAATTTTATTTGATCATGTCTATAATTTTTGCTGACATTGGTGGACTTGTGAGATCACCTTTCATCAGACTTGAAAATTCTTCTTAGTTTTTGATGAGTGCAATTTGTTTTGATCATGGAAGAGGAGACATGAATCTTTTGGACTAGTTCCTTAATCCCAGACATGGTATCAACATTTTCATTTTTCATCTCTTTGAACACCTTGACTCCATTTTTCAAATCTCAACTCTGAATTTGATAGCTTCAATATATCCGTAAGATGATTATTTATGAGCTTCTTTGAAAACTACACCAGTGATTCGCTTCTCCACTTGAGTTTTAGATATCTCTTTGATGTCAGGAAGGAAAATTTCCCATACAGTAATTTCTTCTTCAAATTTGTTTTCCATATCTTTTATTTTCTTGCTTTCAGTCCTTTTTTCATGGCTCCTCTGCCCACAATTTTGTAGAATGTCCTTACATGCTGATCCTTTCAACTTGTGGGATAATTGTAATGACCCATTTTATTCCTTAAATCGCAGCACTGAATATCAAACCCCAGATGTTGACAACTATTAATAGCTTTTCCTTGTGAAGGCTGACCCAGTTAAGACAATCAGTGATGGAATAAAGGTGGCCGACCCAAGAAAAAAGTATATAAATTAAATGGCAGTGGTTTATATAAAAGGTGGGGCCGACTAAGAATAATTAAAGATTATTAGGGGCAGTGATCACCCAACAGCAGGTAAATAAATAAGTTATAAACCATAAAAACCAGCGCTCAAATTATGAAGGGATGTATCCCTTGCAAGGTAAAAAGCCTCCATGAAGAGGTGTGTCTCCCTCTCATTTGAGGATTTAAGAAAGGAGAGAACAAATCATTTGGGGAAGGGGGAATCAATCAGGCAGATTGAATAAAGGGAAATAAGAATTTGAAATTATAAGAGATTTATTGGAATAAAAGAATATTATTGGGAAGCAAGTTTTAAAATATAATTAAGAATATATATATATGATTAACAATTAATAGAATAAGATTCCTTCAGCAATTTATTTTGAATTTATAGAAGTGTTTACAAATAGGGAGGTCGATCAACCTTCCGGGTTCACGAGATGGGAAGTACTGGCTTTGCCTTCATTAAGTACACCACCTTCGAGATGCAATGCTCATGGGGCTGGGAGGTGTATGAGTGCTCCCAGGCTTGTTGAGGGAGGTAGTCTTCATGCATCTTATCAAGCACGCCACCCTGAGATGTAGTACTCATGTGCTGGGAGGAAAATGAGTGCTCCTGGGCTTGATCAAGGAGGATGGAGCGCCTCCAAGATGGACTGAGGGATGGTGTGGACTTGAGATCTTGCCATGCTTGTGGGCCCAGGAGGCGGATGAGTGCTCCTGGGCTTGAGAGAGACTTCTCGAGTACGCCACTCTCGAGATGCAATGCTCATGGGCCTAGGAGGTGTATGAATGCTCCCGGACTTGAGGGTCTTCTCAAGTACACCACCCTGAGATGGATGGACAAGGATCCACCCATTCTCTCGCAATACAAGGACAACCATCCTTGAGATTGCGGTTTGCAAATATTTCTAGTGAATTCCTAATATGATTGGCTATTGGAATATGCCTTGGAATAATCATTAGTGATGTTAAGTTATTTTTAATTCAAATGTTAATGATGGTATGAACTATAGATCTAACTATTATAATGTTCTAGCTATGGTGTATTGCTCTCAATATTATGATATTTAATGTATTAATTTGAATATAAGCATAAAGTTGACACTTGTTATTGTTAATATCAGTTTTTAGTTATTCTTATTGTTTTGCAGGCCTAAATTTAGGAATATCCCAAAAAGGGACATTACAATAATATTTGTGTCCATACATATATCCAGATTGGATGAGTCAAGATTACCTTTGAATCATGAGAAGCCTCAAATATTGAATATATAGCCCCTGATTGTTGATTTGATTTTTGAGACTAGCCTTGAAGTCACCATCTTTGAGCATCCTATCCATCGTTGGTTGTACAACCATTTGAAGCTGTTGGATCTGGCTGTGTCTGCTCAGCTTCCCTAGTGTAATCTCCTGGGTTGAATGGTTGGATGGATCATATCTTCTTTGACTTTGTTAACCATTGGTGTGCCTATTTCTGCAAACATTTGGCCAAGATCAGCCACATAGATGATGCATTGTGTTTTTGTCTTTCTAGACGGTTTTGATCCAGTGATCAAAGATATTGCATTAAAATCAGGGACAACCTTTATTGCTACCAACCATTTATTCTAGCCATTCATGTGTGGAAGAGGCATATTCTTTTGTAGAAACATTGAGACCAGGGGAAGAAGGTGCCTGTTTTGAAGAATCAATGTTGATGTGCTAAGCACCAATCTATTGGGATGACACCACAGGGTGAACTTGGCTATATTGATCACCTTAATGCCAGCTTTGGAAAGAAGTATTTGCCATGTGATACTCAAGGAAATCAGGAATTGAACTACACCAGATGGCTGCTTCCGATGAGGATGAGTGTTGGACAAATGTTGTTGGCTGGTAAGAGGTATTATCTATATGAACAGAGGTGTCAAGGGTTGCATTACCACCTATGTTATTGCTTGGAGGAGTGTATGAGGAGGATTGTCTGAAGGTGTAGGAGAATTTTGAGTATGTTTTGGGGGGAAGATGCCAAATTTTTGGACAATTCCATTATTTCCTGTACATGGCATATTGATTTTCTTCTTCTTCCAAAGATCATTATCATCATCCTCTCCTCCAGCATCTTCCCAAACATCAGTGACTCTTTAAGATGTCTGACTTACAACTATGGGTATTTATATTTTACTACAGGATCTAATGGCAGAGCCATGATCTCTTGATGAATCTTTTCCATCAGTAGCTGTAATCTTTTGGTACAATCCACAATTCTCTTGTCAAGCCATAGCAAAGTTTGATCAACAGTTGTTCTGGTTTGATCTTCAATTGATGACTCTCAGCTTTGGACTGGTCAACTCTAGGCAAAGGCTTGAGAAAGACCTACCAATAGAAGTGGATGATGGTTTCTTGTATGCCTTCCTCTTCAGTATTTTTGCTAGAAACTTTTGTAAAATGAAACTCCTGGATTTGATCAAGGAACATTCTGCTGTAATCACTGCACCTGACCTTTGCTTAATCCTTACAATTAACCCAGAAGTCTTCGGAGTATGGAGTATGCTTGTGATGACTCCCAAATGAAATTTCAATCTTTCCACAACTATGAAAGGGTAGCTGTTTCTCATATGGTTTGAGGTTGTATCTTGAAATCATATGCCAAATACACCTTGCTGCAAAGATAGTTTCATGTGTGTAATGACTTTATTGTTTGAGAGCTGGACTCCCATCATATGTTTGCTTATTAACAATTGATGAAATTGGATTAGCTGTCTACAATATTCTGTCAACAAAAACTTATCATATACATACTTAGGAAACTTGAGAGGTCAACTCTTGAAGTCACAAACTCTGGTATGTGTAAGTGTTGGGAATTAGATATACCAATCTGCTCATTCTCTTGTTACAAACATTCCTTCATAGTATTTCTTTTATTGGAGTCTCCTTTTAGGTCAAAAGCTACAGAAAAGATGAAAATATCATTGAAGCAGTCCTGCTGGTCAACTTGAGGATTGAATTTATAAATTGGATTTTTGGTTTAGAAAGCTCCTCCCTATTCAAACCACAGAAAATTTTCTTGTGAGCAACAACACAAACCAAGTGGGAAGTCATGAAGACATGTCCATAAGTGCGAAGTTCATAAAGATGCTTGTGAATGGAATTGCCGATCACTGCAGCAAAGTCAGTATTTAATTTTCTAGACAGGATGAAGGAAATTAATTGTCTTATGTAAAACATTTTTGTCTTATGCTTATATCCAGTATTTTACTCTATGACACGAATTGTCTTATGTAAAACTTTTTTGTCTTTTTGTGGTTTTGTCTTATATGCTCCTTTTCTATTAATATAAGTTGTTATGAATATTTCAGTGGATTAAAGTGTTTTAATATATTTGACGGAATATTATAAAGTCAACTTGATTTTATAATAAAGTAATCACTTAAATTTATTTAAGTAAAAATTAAAAGCACTTTAGTGAAATATTTCATAAAGTGATTAATTGAATCACTTAAAGTGGGCGCCCAAGTATTTTAATGAGAACTATTGAAAAAGGTGATTTAAATATGTTCTAAAATATTTAAATGACACCAAAAGTGGCGTCACTTTTAGGAATGCGTGCCTTTTTGGGGTTTTATAAGCAACCAAAGGAAAAATCGAACTCACTTTTGATTATTTGATATTTCCTCTTTGGCTTTGGCTTGAGCGTGGTTTCTCTGAGACAAGGGTTTCAAAATACTTCATCTTTGAAGAGCGACAATTCTTCACAGATCTGTGATTGTGAGACTGTGAAAGATTAGTTGAATGATTGCAACCATGAGAGCTTCAATTCAGGAGTTCTACAGTGCTTTAATCTGGATTTTCTGTGCAGTGTTCAGTAGTTTACAATAAAGATAGGAGGGTTTCAGCTTTAGGGCGTCTCCTTCAGGTTTTCCTACAGCTTTCATACAGCTTTCAGTGTCCATTCTACAGTGTTTTGGCTTGGGCCGTACCTTTTAGCCTTGCAAATCATACCTTCTGGAGGCTAGGCTTGTGAAGTAGCTTGATAAAACTCCTTTTCCTTGGCTTCAGATAGTGTTCCATTCTTGGCGTCCCTCCTTCACAACTGTTTATATCCAGTCTCTGTTGGGGAGAAGTCAAATATGTAGCTCTGGCGTCCATTTTTGTCAGTTTTCACCATTTCCGGTTGGTAAATGTGAATATTTTCTTAATTAAATAATCTGGAGGCTTACGGGTATGTCTACCATATGCAATCTTATTGTAATGGTTATTTAATAATATCTGCATTTAAACTTGGTCAATATTAGCTTAGTTTCTGGTTTTATGAGCTTTAATATGCTGCGCCCCTTCTATTTCTCTCTAGAAACTTTCTTAAAAAACTCAAAGAACACAAAAAGATAATCAAAACAACAGGGGTTTGAAGAGGAGCCAGTTGGGCTCATCTGTGAAGAACCCTTCTGGCTCAACTTCAACCCTAATGCTCAAATTGCTTGTTTTTTTGTGTTTTGAAGGTTTCTGGTTTTTTTTGAAGTTTTTGCATAAAAGAACATGATGCAATTTGGAAAGAAATGCTTCTAAAATCTATAATAAATTCAATAAGGTGAAAACTGACACACACAGATCCTTGAATCGATAGCAAATGGTTTTATTATACTTTCTTAGTGCTTACAATATTTAAACCCTAGCATGCAGACAAAAAGGCAAGGCTGATTGCATTATTTAAAAACCTGATTTGCTGATTACAGCCGCCCCAGAATGATGAAGAAAGAGTACGGCCAACATCAACTGGCAATTCTCTAGCTTGAAAACCCCTGTAGATTGATCCAGAGACCAAGGCGTCCCATCTGGTGCAGGCAGAAGGCCAAAAATGAAGGCGTCCAAGCTCACAGGAAAAGTATGACCCTCAAGCTGATTTGTATGGCCCTTGAACAGCAGCAATAAAATCTGTACTACCTTGGGAAGTGTGCCAGATGTCTGAGAACTGATGGCAAATGAAAAATATTCCCCTCTGGAAAGAAATCGATCCAAAACACTGACTATTAAGAACTCACAGTAAGATCTGTAATAACCTCTGAATGAAGTTATTCAACTGCAGGCAATAAATCGGCTGATATCTCACAGCCTTTGAACTGCAACACTGAAGATGGCTCGTTCTCCAATGCAAATAGACAATTGAAACCCTTGGCTCCGTTCTCTGAAGGAAGAAGTGACAAAAATCGATTTTCATAACATAATGAAGTTTTTTCACAAGTGAAAAGCTTATATTCCT
The DNA here is from genome assembly GCA_007258455.2 of Sequoia sempervirens. Taxonomy (NCBI): domain Eukaryota; kingdom Viridiplantae; phylum Streptophyta; class Pinopsida; order Cupressales; family Cupressaceae; genus Sequoia; species Sequoia sempervirens. The sequence goes on from VDFB02371875.1 coordinate 70,393, forward strand.
CAAGAGGGTCGACTTCTCTCCAAAAAAGCACCATTTAAATAAAAGTTGAATTTCACTTTTAATAATTCCATAGTTTGGGTGCCCAAATTAATTATAATTAATAATTGAACTTGGCCCCCTTTTAATGATGGTCGACCCCTTCCATAAAGTCACTTAAGTTATAATATTTAATTATATTATAACTTTATAATATAAGCTTCAACTTAATTCATATTTATTTTGGCAAATAAATATTAATATCTCTCTCAATATAAGTCCGATTAACGAACCGTCTGAAGCTGGATGATAAGTGACTGAATCTGCATATGACCAGACCATACTGCTAAAAATAGCAGGGGTGCTCCGCTGAGTGTCTCCACTTACTAAAAATAGTAAGTCAAGCAACTGATGTCCAAACGACTCTGAACGAAAGCCAAACTGAATGATTTTTCCAACTGAAGCCAAGCCAAGCCTCAACAAGACCCTCTATCCACCCTATCAGCCTACGAGGGTCACATAATAGGCTAATCTCATGAACTGAGAGATGTCAATTGGAAGGGGACATTACATCATCACAGTGGTATCAGAGCACTGATCCTGCCAACTTGGAGGGTTAGCAACTTCTATGCGGTCACATCAGGACAAATTTGACAGGTACTACTCACGCAGGGGTCTTGGATACCAGAGAAGTACCTTTGAACCATTTCCAACATTTCCATTTGATGAACAGGACGAAGATTTAGAGTTGGATAACATGGCTGATAGAGATGAGGAAGGACCATACAGGAACCATCGTAATGACGAGGACAGGGAGGCCAGAGATGTACTGAGAGGCCTTGTTGCAAGACAGGAACAGGTGGCGAACATCCTCTAGCAGCTAAGTACCAACGTCTAGAATTTGAGTATTCAGAGAAGGCCAAATTGGGATCCGGATCAGGAAGGTAGTGTACATGGAGATAGACAAAGGACAGTTACTCCAGCACGCACCTATGACAGGCCTAATCAACCAACATTTATCAAAAATGATCCTATTGGGGAGAACGTGGCTGAGGGAGGTGATGTGAATTTTGCAGATAACATCATGACACAACATGATGAGTGGGATGCTTTGCCCCAAAAGAGTTAAGGATCACCTTAACTTCAATAGATTTCTAAGCCAAAAAAGAGAGCATGGCAGGAATTGGACAGATAGGAGGCCTGAAAACAGGTATAATGATCTAAGGCAGGCTACCAACAAACTTACCTTAACTAATTTTGATGGCAGTGGCAAAGTCACAGCTCGAGCCTGGGTGAGCAAACTAGACACCTTTTTGACACTACGTGCAATGGCAGAAGAGGATGCCGTGAGATTTGCAGCACTTCACCTGGATGGCGTGGCACATGACTGGTGGCACCATGGCATGGTCACACTCCATCATGATAGGATCACTTCTTACCAGGAATTCGTTGACAGATTGGTTGAGAGGTTTGACAGGTGTGATCCAGAACTTTACTTCAGAGACCTTGCTCAGCTAAAGCAGTTGGGTAGCTTGGAGTCTTATATTGGTGAGTTTCAAAAGCTCTCGGTTATGGTTACCGGAATCTCAGAGAGGAGACTTGTCATTCTATTTGTAGAAGGTCTCCATGAGCCAATGAAAGGTTGGATCAAGGCATTTGATCCACCTACCTTGCACGAAGCTATGAGAAAATGTTACATCCCAAATTGTGACGTTACAATTTACCATCACTAGATAGAGTAAATGTGAATTCTAGAGGTGAATTAATGATGCTTGAACCTTGTTTTCAATATGAATGATGTTTCATTTGATGTTATTCTTGGTGAAATATTGCATAAAGGAGAATAGAAGGTTATTGATTTATGAATAATCTAACTTTTGAAATGTTTCATGTATTCTGCTTTGTTATGAGCATATGACTGCCGATGTCATGTCATGGTGTGCAGGTATGAAGACTGATCCTCCGGACAGAGGAGAGATATCACTCGGGGAGGAACTTGGTCGGGTAAGCAGTAACGAGTACCAAATGAGCATACACACACGTCAGTATAGGTTCAGAGAAACCAAGTCAGTTATGTTGGTCTAGATAAGTCATCCTTAGGCTTGGAGTTATGTTTACTTCTTTATGCTTTGAAAAGTGATGATTATTTATTTGTCTGACTTACTGTGCTTTGACCCTTGTGTGGTAAACGTGAATGGATATACGTTAAAAGGTCAAGTGAGTATGTGTATACGTGTACGAGTATCCATATGAATATACATGTCAAATACATACATATGACTCGGCAGATGGATATGCCCATATGTACGTAATGACATGATATACATACATTTATGTGTATACTGCGTACAAAGAAATACATACTAATAATAATATTATATTATTATTCCCTGTTGACTTTATGTAAATATATATATTTATATATAAATATCAGGTTGCTGACTGGCTCTCGATATATTTATATATTTGTTAAATATATATTTAAGTAATTAAATATTAACGATATATATAAAATTATTATAGTTATATTAAATATAAATATTTAAAATACTCGGGTATTTAAATATTTATGTATTAATATATTTAAGGACTATAATAGTATTTTATAATAAAATAAATAAGGGAATTATTTTTTGTCTAAGGGATTTACATATATATTTATGTATAAATATATAAGGCGATTATATCAATACATAAGAAATGTATAAATAATAATATATTTATATATTTTATTAATTAAATGTAGTAATATTAAAATTAATATTTATTTATATATAAATACGTTTATATACAAATAAATAATAATGTTTAAAGTAATACATTAATAAATAAAATATATAAATAGAATTTATTAAAACAATTTCAAATTCAAAAGAATGAAATTCGCATTTTTTGTGGAAAGATTAAATTCGCATTTTATTATTGTGAAAGCCTAAATATTGAAGATAGCCGTATGAATCATTTAAATTTTTCAAAATACATTTGAAAATAGAATATACTTCATAAAAGGCAAAACTGAAAAGTCGAACTTAAGAAATGAATAGAAAAAAATGAAATGAAAAACTTACCCGTGAAAATGGCGGAGCTCCTGCACAGCTGGGAATGGAAGAAGACAATGTCAAAGTTTTAAAACCAGAAAATAGCGATAAACAGCTGAGCTGGGTCGATTTAAGACTTAAACCTAAAACGCAGCAAAAATATCATGAAGAATTCTGACGCCTGGCAGAAAAACGTGACTGTAGATTTCGTTTTGGTTTCAAGTTGAAAGATTCTTCGAATTGCTGGCTGTATAAGGGTCGAATCATCATGAAAGAACATGACTAAAGGTTTAGATGAATGGCAAGTATCACTTTGACTGAGTAAACATTGAAATCTGTCAATGTACATGCCCAGAAATGGGGAAATTGTTTTAACTGCGGCCTATAAATACTTCACAAACTTCCATTCGAAATCATTCTTGTGCTTTCTCATTTGTGACGTTTTGAGAGAGCTTATATCTGCGCAATTCATCTTTAGAGTCATCCTGTTGAGTTTAGAAGCTTCTGCTGTAAGTAATTTTCAGAATAGAAGTTTGTTTAGGGAGAGTGCTGTGAGAAGAAGAAGATTATATTAAAAGAGGGATAGTTGCATTCCGCCATCCTCATTTGAGAGTCACTGCCAGTCTGCATTTTGCCATCCTCATTTGAGAGCCACTGCCAAAACAGTGCTGGAAGAAGCTCTTAATCACAGCTGTAGCAATTAATTAATTTCTAAGGAAGAGTTTGAGACTGGTGCTGGAAGTCTTTCGTTGGAGGTCTGAGGAGCTGCAAACACAATCAAGTTCACCCTCTAAAAGGAAAGGCATATACCAGGCATGATGTTTATTCTTTCATAGTCTAGAGCGTATTTTCTTAATATACATCTAAAAGAGTAAATACTGAATGTGCATAGTTAAGGAATTGCATTGAGTTCACTACTTCAGTTAAGATAAATAAGAAATGATTCTATGTTGTGTCATGTAAGTAAATTACCTTAAGGAATAGTTATGCATGTTTTTCTGGAGTAAAAACCTATTGGCATTAGTGAATGTTTTGCATTAAGATAAGAAATATGTATGAACTCCATATGAGGAGTATATACGGTTTCAACGACTGAAGGATTGTGAAAAAAGGGATTATATGAGTAAAGAACTTAAGGGATTAGTTTATTTATCTTACATTTAAGAGAAATAACGGAAAAAGATAAAAGGGAGGGATTTATTTGCATTTTGAATGACTTCTGCATATTGTGTAAGATCTCTGTATATGGAGAATACGTAGGAGTACTTATTATCTATTAGGAACGAAATGAAGGCAGAATCAAGTAAAGTCTTTTAGCTTAAGTTATTAGAATAACAGAGGCAAGCTAAGTACTCCTAGGATAAGGATTTCCTAATTAAGAGGGTTGATACAAGACACTTGTAGACTGTCTCATTTCTAGTAGGTTCGTATGATTGTAGGATATCTGGGGTGACGGATTACCCAATGAAGGATAAAACCTACGCGTAGAGTAAGGAAGCCTCAAGTCAAATCGGCCCTGAGTAGTGTATATGATAGATGACCTTCATTCGAAGTACTGAATGAGAATACTTTGGCCAAAGTAGTGAAAGGTACGACATCCACTTAGGTGTGAGATAGTTGAGACTACACTGTCAGTTCATTGTGATCCGGGTACTAGATCGAGATTGTGAAATAGCAAGGTTCTAGTTGTGTAGGACACAGCACTATGCTCAGTTGGTAATCGTTAAAGGATACCCTACCAATCTCTTCTTCGAAGGGAGGGTCGTTCATTGCAAAATGATCGTGCGGGGGACCGCATTATAAGTCCGTGGTTGGCGGAAAAGCGCCCGAGTGATGTTTCTCCTCCACAGCAAGCGGCCGATGTACCAAGATTTGGAAGGAAGGACTCCTGGACATTCTTACTTCTATTTGTGCAAAAGCTTACGAGCTATGTATGTAATGGTATTACTTTTGAACTCTGATTTGTATTTGCAAAAGAAATGGAATTCGTGTGGAAACATGTTGTAACTTGTACGTATTTATCAATAAAGAAAGGAAAATTTTTATTGTATCGTCTTTGTTACTTGATACCTTTACATGTTTTAAGTGAGAATTGGAAAGTTTTTAATTTATGCAGAATTGGGTCGTTACTGAAAAGCTCGTAACATGGAACTTACTGCTTCACGTGGTAAGTTCACTTCAAATGTAGAAGCATCTACATCCTATACTAATAGCCAATTAGAACCTAAGGAATCAGAAAAAGTTGATGAAAAGAGGAAGTTTGCAGCTCCTTTGGACCGAGAAACAATAAATGATTTGCGTAGGAGGAAGCTATGTTTCTATTGCAAAGCTCCTTATGACCAAAACCACAATTGTCCTCTTAAGCCTAAGGGTACAAATAAACAAATGGAATGGTTTTATGAGGGTGATGACATTGCTGATTTAACGGACCAGCAAGCTGGTATTAAGGATGGGAGTATGCGATCTATCATTATCATCAATGAAAAAAGTGAGAAGATAGAACAAGAGATTCTAGAGGAGGATTATCATTTTGCTTCTAGTTTCGTGGGGTCAGAGGTATTTGATTGGGATCAGAATAGTTATGAGGCTCAGTTTGTAAACAATCCTCTTTATGAGGCAGATGCTACATCTTCTTGTGATAATCCGCTCTTTGAGCTGGATGCTGATTCTACTCTTGACCCTGATTTAGGGGTGAGCTTTGATCATAGTATCGGAGATTCCGTCAGTGCATCAGGATTTCAGACAGGGCTCGTTGAGGAGTTTCCCAGTGTGTACATGGTCAGGAGTCTACATAGTTTCACTTTCAGTCATCATGTACATGACCTGTTTCGGATGCACAATTTTGGTATGCACGTGTTAGACATGTTGGATGATAGTATATCTCGTGTAGTTTTAGGGAGCAGGTGTTGTCAGCGGTTTGACTTGCTCTCTTATGAGTTCCTCTCTCTTGTGACAGATGGTGTTGAGATTGACAGGGTACAGCATGATGATCCAGCTGATCAGATATGGGAGTTACAGGAGACAGTTGATGATAGTAGGGACATTTCATGGCACTATCCTTGGGATCCTGGTGGAGTGGATGATTCTTTGCTGTTGAGATTGCTTGCGGACAAACAATTTTAGGGAGGGCGGATTGTAATGTCCCCTTTTTCGGCATGATCGTGTTTGATGTGGTTAGCCTATTACTCAGACTCTCGTAGGCTAACAGGTTTGGTTAACGGGTCAGTGGCCTTATTTGGTGGGCTTTGTCGTTCTCATCCTTGGAGTTTAGTGATTGGCTCACGACAGGCTTTGGCATTTCAGGGGTTGACAGCTTTTGACGACACGTCATTATGTGGGGTTATGAGCGAGTTATGAATATTTCAGTGGATTAAAGTGTTTTAATATATTTGACGGAATATTATAAAGTCAACTTGATTTTATAATAAAGTAATCACTTAAATTTATTTAAGTGAAAATTAAAAGCACTTTAGTGAAATATTTCATAAAGTGATTAATTGAATCACTTAAAGTGGGCGCCCAAGTATTTTAATGAGAACTATTGAAAAAGGTGATTTAAATATGTTCTAAAATATTTAAATGACACCAAAAGTGGCGTCACTTTTAGGAATGTGTGCCTTTTTGGGGTTTTATAAGCAACCAAAGGAAAAATCGAACTCACTTTTGATTATTTGATATTTCCTCTTTGGCTTTGGCTTGAGCGTGGTTTCTCTGAGACAAGGGTTTCAGAATACTTCATTTCTGGAGAGGGACAATTCTTCACAAATCTGTGATTGTGAGACTGTGAAAGATTAGTTGAATGATTGCAACCATGAGAGCTTCAATTCAGGAGTTCTACAGTGCTTTAATCTGGATTTTCTGTGCAGTGTTCAGTAGTTTACAATAAAGACAGGAGGGTTTCAGCTTTAGGGCGTCTCCTTCAGGTTTTCCTACAACTTTCATACAACTTTCAGTGTCCATTCTACAATGTTTTGGCTTGGGCCGTACCTTTCAGCCTTGCAAATCATACCTTCTGGAGGCTAGGCGTGTGAAGTAGCTTGATAAAACGCCTTTTCCTTGGCTTCAGACAGTGTTCCATTCTTGGCGTCCCTCCTTCATAGATGTTTATATCTAGTCTCTGTTGGGGAGAAGTTAGATATGTAGCTCTGGTGTCCATTTCTGTCAGTTTTCACCATTTCTGGTTGGCAAACATGGATATTTTCTTAATTAAATAATCTGGAGGCTTATGGGTATGTCTATCATATGCAATCTTATTGTAATGGTTATTTAATACTATTTGCATTTAAACTTGGTCAATATTAGCTTAGTTTCTTGTTTTATGAGCTTTAATATGCTGCGCCCCTTCTATTTCTCTCTAGAAACTTTCTTAAAAAAACTTAAAGAACACAAAAAGATAATCAAAACAACAGGGGTTTGAAGAGGAGCCAGTTGGGCTCATCACATAAGTGCTGCTTTATAAATCTATGGCACCTTTTTGTTAATTAAATTTTCTGCTTTTTAGATTTCCTTTATTAACGCTAATCGCCGCTATTTCCTCAAACTTTATATAAGACACATTTTTGTCTTTTAGTGTAACACTTTTGTCCTCATATATATATATGTATAAAACTTGAGACTTTGTACATAGAACTGCATACTTATAATATCTGATTGCTGCTTTCTTTTGTTTGATCTGCATACTTATAAGATCTGATAGCTGCTTTCTCTTGTTTGATCTGCATACTTATAACTGTTCATTTTCTTTAGAAGGTCTCCAAAAATATCATTTGTGACAATCAGTCTCCTTATTTAAACTTGACATCAATGACAATCTCCTAACAATTCCATTCATACTTCAATGATAATGATCTTGTTCATATGCCTTTGACATCAATGATAATATTGCCAACAGGGTTTTATCTGGATTTTATTAGGATTAGCAGTAAGAAAAGGGGCATTTGCAATATAGATGCCACTGAAGCATGTGCAGTTTGCAGGCCTTGCTTATTTGACACTGAATTCCATTGTGGTTGGTCAAGATAAGTTTTTTATTGACCTCAATTTGTCTGCCGTAGAATAAAATTGCCTGCTTAGCTGATCAGTTAGATTTGTCTGTTGAACTTGTATTTGCTAGCTGGGAATTGATATTAAGCTAGTAATTACTTATGTTCAGTGTTCCTTGGGGACATTGACCTGGGATTTTCACCCTTTTGTAAGTACAGGGGATGTCCTTGGGACAGGTGACAGACAGAACTTCCCCTCTCCATCCTCTTTTTTTCTGATTTTTAGGGATGTCCTAGGGATACCCCCTCAACATGATGGACATCTCCTGAGACGTTCTCCACAAGCAGGATCTGGGAGGGATGCCAAGGTGTCCCAGTTCCCCTATGACACTACTGGAATCAAGACTTGGTTGGAGGGGGGCAGTGGCACCTGTTTATTTGTTTGTTTGTAGTTGTCTTTTCTCTCAATTTTTGCTGATTTGAGTTGGTTCAAAGAGTGCTTTCTCATCATACCCTGTCAAAATGCATGCACATTTCACATCCTGCGGACCACTCATGGGATTTCAATAGGCTCATAGCGGCCATCATCTCATTTGCTATCATTTGGGTGAGTCAAAGTTAAGACATGGCCTTGTGTGCAGGGACAATAGAATCTGCCCTTGGAATAGACAGTACTGGAATGTGGTTGGCGGGAGATGGCCAGGTACAGGATCAGATTGTTCTCCATCCATGAGTCAGAAAGGGAATCTTAGGCCCACAGAGATGTGTAATAATTGCTGTCTTCCTTGGATAATTGTAGAAGAACAATTTGATATATGTTGCAAGGCTTTGTCATAGCCAAATAGTATGGTTTAGCTACAATTGATTAATGTGGATAGGAACTTTGTATTAATGTGAATATTCTTATTATTTAAAATTATTTATTTAGGTAAATTTAGTTTTGTTGACTTTAAATTGTTCTAATATAAAGATTGACTTTACTACTTATACTGTGTGTAGTAATTGGTTGTCATAGCTCTTTTATCTTCTCATATATATAGCCGTCACCTGCTGTCCCCATAACTTAAGAATTTTTTTTCCACCCCCAAAACCTTGCCCCTGCATCTCCTCATCCTAGAAACTTGGAGAAACAATTGTTACATTTGGCTGGCTTACGTCCTTACTTAATTGCAGCCATATCATACAGTTACAAAATCTAATGATCAGTTGTTAATGCTAATATACATTCTCCAGTGCCAGCGTATCTCTTTGGATGCAGTTGTATAAATTTTCATCTGGAATATGGGTGTATGTATTTAATGCTTAAGGGTGTGGGTTGAATATTTTTTAGATGAAGGGCTTGCTTACTATCAAAGGAGAGAATTTTCAAAGGCAAACAATGGGTTAAATTCTCAATTTTAGATTCTTTCTTGAATATTTTTTAGATGAAGGGCTTGCTTACTATCAAAGGAGAGAATTTTCAAAGGAAAACAATGGGTTAAATTCTCAATTTTAGATTCTTTCTTTCTCTTTTAGTCTTGTGTTTCTATGTTTATCAAATCTTTTTCAATATCAGACTGAATGTTATGTTTTTATACCTTTTATTCCTGTACAGGTGTTGCAAACTAGATATACATGCAGCTGAAGCAGCTTTTTGGGAAGATGTTGAGGTAAAGATGGTAGAATGCATCAGAAATACACTGGATAAACGTGTTATATTTTATGAAGAGGAAATTCGTAAGCTCAGTGAAAACCGTTTCATGCCAGTGTGGAACTTTTGCAATTTTTTCATTCTTAAGGTATTTAGTTATTGTTGTTTATTTGTTGCCAGTATGTTTGTCTTTTAATCAACATGCAAATACGGAATTTAATAACAGAAATCAATAACAATTTACCTTTTAGATAGTGAATAAGAAAGTTTAAATATTTGTGCTCCTACCATCCAGAATAACTAACCTTGATTAATTCATGCAGGAGAGTTTGGCATTTATGTTTGAGATGTCACAGCTCCAGGATGATGCATTACGCGAATACGATGAATTGGAACTTTGCTACTTAGAAACAGGTTTCCGCTTTTTGTTTGTGGTGACTTTATTTTGGAAGTTGAAGTCCTTGTGTATTGTAGTTAATGGCAAAAAACATATGTAAATATTCCTTCTCATAGTAATATTTTTTATATATTTTATATATTGCCATAACAAAAAGGTATAAATTTGCTTCATCCTCTGCCAAAGATTGTGCTAAATCCTATATATTTTTCAAAGTGGCTGTCAGTGTAATCCTCAGAGGTTATCTACAAAGACACATTAATTGGTTGTTGACGTGCACATTTTTTTCTAAAGTTTTTATGCTCTTTGCATGAGCTGTCATTACAAATTGTATTTAATAAAATGTTTTTAAAAGCACAATTTTTGTACATTTCTTTACATTTGAACCTGCAGAACATTTCCTTTCTGTTGTTTCCTCATAAACTTATAAACCAAGCTATTGTTCAAGTCATAATGTAAGTTGGATTGTTCTTTGAAAATAAATCTTGATTTTCTCCACGCGCATGGAGAGATGTATAAGTATGCAAAGGTCCATGTACACATAGGCAAGATGATTCATATGCTGTAACAATGAAGGCCATGATAATAGCTGATCATGAATAAGAGCTGCTTTTTAAACTTTTGTGGTCAACAAATTCTGCACAATCTTGTTAGATTCATCAAATATATTCTTTTCATCAAGAGTTAGAGTCTTTTGCTGTAATAGTCTGTCAACTGATGTGAGAAGCTTGGTTTTAGGATAGGCAATTATTCAAGTAAGTTCTCAACCCTTAGTGGGGAGGCTCAGAATCAATAAGACAAACATGGCCATTGATTTGTATTTGAGAAAAAACTCGGCAAAGTAAAAAATTGTTTAGTAAATGTTATTTCACATTTCCTTTTTCATCCTGAAACAAATAACTTCAATGACATAGGAATGTGATCAAATACATTTTAGCATACATGGTACATCTCAGGATGTGATTAAATAATGCTATTGCAATGAAGCAAAGAAGATATGATTTTTATATTGAAGTTCAAAAATGTGATTGCATAGTCCAAGCCCATGTTTAGAAAACATAAAAGATATAGCATCTACTTCTAGCAACATGTATAAGAGGATGTACTGGTTGCAGAGTGACCTGCCCCAACCCTTATTTTCCTCATATAAGATCTGGAAATGGAAATAACTATAAGTGTGGTAGACTTTCTTTTCATGTGCTTATGCTTTTTTCTATATTATATCATATTTAATTGCTATTTTATTTTTAGTTGATGATATTGTCCTTGCTCACACTGCTAATAGCCTAATAGTGTTCAAGGACAGTACTTGATGTTCTTACTCAGTGTTGTGAGCTTCATGCGTTTGTGATGAATCGTAGTAAAACTAAGGGTGGCTTTAAATTTATCTAGAGATGCATCTTTCAGTTTTCAAATTTGATACAAAAAAGAGTTTGTAGATATTGCAATAAATTACACATACTAGGGAGTTATTTTGCAATCATTTTCTAGTTTTATGCTTGCCTAATGTGTTTTGGCAAGGGATATGCCTCACCAAGAGTTTTTCTTTTGCAAATACATTTCTAAGACATTCCTTTGAAGACGAGACTCATCAATTCATTTATTAACCATATGGCTCTGTATGGTCCTAATGTTTGGGCTCTAGTGTGCTATCCACTCAGTGGGCTTTTATTGAGTGGGTTTAGACTCAAATGCTGTAGTGTAGGATTCTTGTGAATGGACGACTCCTCATTTTATTGTTAAATATGAGTTTGCTGTCCAACTGGTTTAGCTTGAGAGTGTCTTCAAGTTTACTTCTATATTCATGGTCAAATCCTTGTGGTGACAGTCTCAGGCCAGGAGAGGTACCCATCTTTGTCTCTTTGTTATTTTAAAGCAATAGCCTCTTTAGGAGCCACTCTAGTTTGTTGCCTAGCCCCTTTGTCTTGCCCAGGATTACTTTTCATAGTCAAATCCTTGGGTTATAGCCTAAGGTTTCAAGAAGTACTCATATTTAGCCCTTGCTCATTTTTGAATTGATTGCCTTTTATGTCCAACTTGGTGTTGATGTTATTGGTATCTTTAGACCAATCTGCTCCTCCAATCTGTTTACATCTCTATTGACCATCTTCCTTAATTCAAGTACTCCTTAGATGCCTCTCCTTGTCTTCCCCCTTTCAAGTAGATCAACAGGGCTATCAGGGAATACAAATTTAGAAAATAGATTGAGGTCACATGGCCGTCGCCTTGGCTGTCACTGAACTCCAAGTTGTATTCTCATGCTACTTATCTCTTTAGTATTTGAGATGACATCATCATTCAGCTTGATTATTTTCAACATTGCTGATCACATGGCTTGAGTATTTTCCTTGGTTAGCTGAGAGTATGCTCTCACAAGCTACATATTGTGACCGGCCACCATATTGAACAAGGAGATGAGATTTGCCACCTTTGCCCTCTCCCGGAAGTGGAGTTTGAGAAGCATAATATTTTAAGGTGCCCTTTCTACTATGAGTTTTGATAGAGATATCATTGTTTGTATAGAGAGGGAGTTATCTGTTCACTGTCTTTTAGTACCTAGATCAGAGGTGTTTGGCCCATTTCTTTGGGAGTCTGTCATTCTCAGACATTGATCCTTTATAAAGAACCCATAGAATTGTCACACTGACAAGTTCCTTCCTTCAACCCCATTCAGTCATTAGAGATGGCAACTGCCCATTGGATATGTCTAAATCACATCAGATGGATAGGACAGTGAGGTGTCATTCTTCTTTGCATATTGCTACTAGAGCAGTCTGATGCTATTCTAGGAAAAGTGGATTAGCTTCATATAAATGTCAATCTTTTGAAGATTATGCATTCAAATGGTATTCCTCATTTTGTATGCCTTAACATAGATTTTTGTAATGACTAAAATGTAAAAGAGAATAGAAGACAATATTTAAAACAATAAACCTTATTGGGATGAATTTAAAAATTTACCTCACATTACACTATTCCTTCCATTGATATTTTTAACAAAGAGGCTTTTTGATATCTCATGAACATTCAATGCCTTTTGGATTTGTATCATGCAACACCATTTATCTGTTCAGGTGTCTGAGGTCTTATATAACCTCTTCATCAACAATGAAGCAATCATTGCAAGTACTCTAGCTGCATGTAACAACCCATGGAGTGGTTGTTGCCACTTATGGGATGATATTTTCTTTGCTTTTTTCCAATAAGTTCAATTGTAGTGGTTTCTATGCCCCTGCCTATGACTTTGTAAATGTAGCCCATAAGGGACTTATCCAAACCATTACAATTCCAATAAACAATGGAGATGCCATCTCCATCAATTGAGATGTGAGAACACTATAATGTAAATGATCTAGCGGATGACCACCCTTGAGGTGGGAAAACAAGAACAATAGCCTTGTAGTCCCTCATAAAGGCCTTCTTGATTTCCTTTCTGGAAGAAACAACTAGAACATGAGCTTCTAAAGCTCATACTCATGAAGTTGTGTGAGATCTGCATCTGGAAAAACTATAGAGAGGCTGCATGGGAAAACAA
>VDFB02371876.1:0-10767 GCA_007258455.2 Sequoia sempervirens
AGAATATATATATATATAGGTCGAGAGATCAAGAGATAAAGAGGGAAAGGGAGGAGAGAGGGGGGAGGTAAATAGGGATAGCAAAAAATAGTAAGGAGAGAAAGATAAGGAGAGGGAAATAGATAAAAATGAGAGGAAGAGAGAAGGGAAGACAAATATAGAGAGAAATAGAGGAAAGAGGAAGAGAGAGATTGAGAGATAATAAAAAAATATAAAGATAGAAAGGGAGATGAAAATATAAATAGATATCTCTCTTTCTCTTCCATATCTCTCTATAATATCTCCCAATACGTAGCTCTCTCTACTTCTCTCTATATATATCTCTCTCTACCTCTGTCTAGATAACTTCCTATATATTTCTATCCCTCCATCTCTCCCTCTCTTTGTGTCCCCCTCTTTCTATCTCTATTTCTCTCTCCCCCCTTCTCTCTCACCATTTTCATCTCCATCTCCATCTCTATCTTCATCTCTATCTCTCTCCCCATCTATATCTCCTTACCTCTCCTTACATCTCTTTGTCTCTTCCCCTTTATCTTTCCCACTATATATCTCTCTCTATCTCTTCCTCTTTCTATCCATATCTCTCTCTCTCTCTCCCTCTCTCCCTATTACTCGTTCTATATCTCTCAAATTCTTTATCCTCTCTCTATTTCTCTCCTCCTCTCCCTCCATCTCTATTTATTATATATCTCTCTCCCTCTATATATATCTCAACATTTGTCTCACTCAGACACACACACTCCTTGTTTCTCCTTATCTATACATATATCTCTTTCTCTCTCACACACACACATACTCATTGTTTCTCTCTCCCTATCTCCATCTCTATCTCTATCTCTATCTCTCCCCCTCTTTATTAATTGTTTATATCACCTCCTTTATCTCTCACTTTCCCCCCTCTATTTCTATCTTTTTATCTCTCCCTCTTCATCTCTATTTATATGTCATTATCTATCTCTTTCTTGTTTACTCCATCTCTCCCTCCATCTCTCCTAATCTCTCTTTAAATATATCCCTCTCTCTATATATCACTTCCTATATCTTTATATTTATCTCTCCATCTCCCCCTCTTTCATTGTCTCCCTATTTCTATCTCTCTCTCTCCCTCTTCCTCTCTCCTTTCATCTCTCCCTTTATATTTATCCCTCTTTGTATTTTTCTTTTTCTTTATCTCTCTCTCACACTCTCTATCTCTTCTTTATATCGCTATTTTTCATCTATCCCTCTCCCTATCACTTCCTCTTCTATATCTCTCTACTTCTCTCTTATATTTCTATTTCTCTCCCTCCATCTACCTCCCTCTCTATCCCTTTGTGCATGTTTATCCCCCTCTCTATCTCTCTCCATATCTCTCTCTTACTCATACACACACTCCTTGTTTCTCTCTCCCTATCTATAGCTTGATCTCTATCTCTATCTCTCCATGTTTAAATTCTTACATAGCTCCCTCTATCTCTATCTCATTATCTATCCATATCTCTCTATCCTTATATATTTCCCTCTCTCTACCCCTCTCTATATATCACTTCCTATCTCTATCTTTATATTTCTATCTCTCCCTCTCCTCCATCTCCATCTCCATCTTTAACTTCCTCTCAATATTTTTCTCCTTACCTCTCTATTTTTTTCTCTCTTCCCCCTAATCTCTCCCTCTTTCTATCCCCATATCTCCCTCTCTCCCTATTGAAAAAATAACATGAACCTATTGGTAATAGAGCCTTATTACCTTCCTAATTCAAAGGATTTCTTTTAGTTATGTTTGAAACCTTGTAAGTAGATACACATTTTATTTGAAGCTATCACTTCTCTATTGAGACCTTTGTTGCACAAACATCATTTTCTGAATAGCCTACCAATTTATCTAATGTATACTATACAAATGTATGTAAAAAATAAACCAAAATATTCTCTAATTGACCTTCCACACTTCTTCGGTGTACCCATTACACACTAAGGTGTCATTTCTAGTTATGTCGAGAGGCATCTACAGTGGCATCCAACAATTTGTGTAAAGTTTTTGAAATTGCATTTAAAATGATAGGCAGGTGGAAGTCATGTGCAACTACAGTAGAATTCATGAAACAAAAAAATCAAATAAAAGAAATTTGATGAAACAAAAAAATCAAATAAAAGAGATTTGATGAAACACAAAAATCAAATCAAAGATATTTGATGAAACAAAAAAAATCAAATCAAAGAGATTTGATAGGCAAAAAAGACAATAATACATCCCTTGTTTGGCGATCAAGATTCTGAGAAATCCATCGCTTCACATCTTCATCTAGCTTGCATCGCGCATCGAGGAACATACCGCGTCCAAAGATGAAGGGCCAACCAAAGGTATACTTGGCCAATCCTTACACCATTTAGCTGATCTGGGTGGGCCGTGGTAGCTTTCAAGTCCTTTTTGAGGTCACCTATTTTCCACTTTCTTAAGCGGGACACGCTTGGGAGTTCATCACCCCAAGGGGCGATTCCAATAGCATTACCCGGTGGGGTATATAAAGGGGAGGCGAAAGTACCCCGATCCAACCTCCGTTAATGGTGGCGGCGTCGGGATGACGTGAAGAGTTGGTCCGAGCCTCTAGTATCTCGCTAAGGTTCCCGACTCACGCTTGTAACGGGTTGGTGTTCACGGTTTGGGCCTCACGTACCGGGTGTATATCGAGGACTCCTTAGAAACCATGTCCATCCTAGAGTAGAAGACTTTGTTGACCATACCCGTTTCTACTAATCTTAGGGTTGTGCTGCTTGAATTGTCTTTCTTGTGCAAAAACCAGTGATTATCGATTTGGCCAAGTCTTTTCATGATTGCTACAATTTGGGTCCTTTGCCTTTGCCATCCATCAAAAAACCAAGCTTAAGTTTATCCTTTGGCGGACTTAACCTTATCTTTTAGCAAACCTGTCCTTGTGCTGTGGCGGATTTGTCCTAGTTCTGTGGAGGATCTGTCCTACTGCTGTGGCAGATTGGTCCCAGTGCAGTGGCGGATTGGTCCCAGTGCAGTGGCAGATTGGTCTTAGTGCAGTGGCGGATTTGTCTTAGTTCTGTGGCAGATTGGTCCCAGTGCTGTGGCGGATTGGTCCCAGTGCAGTGGCGGATTGGTCCCAGTACTGTGGCGGATCTGTCCTAGTGCAGTGGCGGATTGGTCCCAATACAGTGGCGGACCTGTCCTTTTGCAGTGGCGGACCCATCCCTTTGGCCATCCTATACCATCATTTAGCATCCATTGTCCATCTGTTTTGAACACCGAAACGATCATTTAGCGTCCAAAACGAACATCTGTATGTCCGTTCCGAGCCCTTCGTTCTAAGGGTCATTTGTCCTGAATAGTCTTTTGCTTGTTTCGAGAGCCATTCATCTATCTTGAGACACTCCCCGTCCGTCCTAAACACGCTTTCGTCTCTGATCTCCGTTATTCCATATAAACCCCGTTAGAGTCGTCATCCAAGTTGACCTAGGTATTCATCCCTAATCACAATCATCATAGCTGGCTTAGGATCGCTATCCATCTTAGGTCAGTTATCCTTTTCGACCCAATCAATCCGCTTCTATCTCAAGTTGGATTCGGTGTCGTTATCATACATCCACCTTTTAATCAATACCTAGTGTTACCAAGGATCCTTCTTAAACTCGGTTGTGGATCTCGGTCGTCATCATTACATCAATCCTAATCATCATATCGATCTAATCCCCACATCATCAAACCTATTCGGATCAAAACCCAGAATCTAGGTTAATCCAACATCTACCAATCAATCCAATCCAATTCCATCAAGCAAATCCACGTCGACCTAATCAATCGTCGTCAACTAATCTTTCATCAAAATCAAATCAATCTCTCATCATCAAGGTGTTTCTAATATCTTGATCTACTTCATCATCTTGCATGCCCGTTCAGACTCGATCACAAGCAAAGAAAATGGCCGACCAACAAGCCCTGAATGCCCAATTGAACAACCCACAAGATCTCACCAACACAGTCAACATCACGTCAGACCTGAACTATGGTGCTAATATCCCTCACGACCCCCACAACGGTACCTCATCGCAATCCAATGTGGATGGTCAAAACACATCACCACCTGGGGAAGAAAACATGGCCGATCAACCTGAGCTCACGTTCGAGGAGCACTTTAGCAACCCAGTTAATGCACAAATGACGGAGCGCCTTCTCGAAAGACATGGTGACCGAATCTTGGCTCACTTGATTGACAAAGGTGTCAAGTTGCCGTCAAGTGTCGACCTATCCAAGTATGGCACCTCCACATCTAATGTACCCCAAGTTGCACATGACATCCCCAGTAGCTGGCATCAACCTGAGTTCGGCAACGCTGTCCTATATCCCGTTGGAAATCCCACACATCCCACCATCTCAGTCATAGGAGCCCCCCAAACTATTGATCCCAATGATCCTTTTGCCTATGGCATGCCACAAAACATCCCGCAACCGCAACCATTAATGCTACCGGCACCACCCCCCTCGAACCCGCTTCCTGCCAACACTGGGGGCAACCCTTTCACTGCCTTACCCCCACCTCTTGGGGATACAAATCCTCCACCATCGTCGATCCTATCTCAACAGCCGCCCCAATCCAACATCCCTCCTCCATCGTCATTCAACCCTCCGCCATCGTCCCAATCCAACATCCCTCCTTCAGCATCATTTAATCCTCCACCATCATCCCAATCCAATATTCCTCCACCATCGTCATTCATACCTCAACAGCCTCCACAGCTGCCCCAATCCAACATCCCTCCACCATCATCATTCATATCCCAACAACCTCCCCAATCCTACGCTCCCACTAGTGCTCAACAACCTCCCTCGCACAACATCTCAATCGCACCTCCACCTCAACAACAGTCATTGGTCAATCCCCTATTTTCAACACAACCATCACAACATCAACCGCCGGGAAATCAACCTCGGCCTTCAGCCCCGACCGTATCTTCATTCCTTGCATCCATTTTACGCCCACAAGCGCAACCACAACATAGCATGCCATCTCGCCCATCACAGGCACCACCTATGCATCAACAACAATATCAACAACCGCCTCATCACTACAACTATTACAACCAGCAACAATATCAACAACAACCCTCCTATGGGGCATCACAACAGTCATATCAACACCCCCAATATCCGCAAGCTAATCAGCAACACTTTCTCCATACTTCCCAACAATACGCCACCCACAACTACCCAACCAATCAATATCCCACATCACAACAACAACCTTTTTATCAACAAGGTCCCTTGGCATATCCGCAAGAGGTACCACCTCCTCATTATCCCCACACCCATCCCCAAACATCCTCTCAGAATCCACAATCATCCTACCATCAATATCCGTCTAACACTCCAACCAATGCGGACATCCTGGAAATTAAAGCCGCACTAAAGGATCTCCAGGCAGGGACTAGCAAGCAATCGTTCAAGTTCGAAGATATATGTCCCTATCCGTATGATCCCTCCATCTCATTGATTCCCTTCCCCAAGCATTTTGAGATGCCAAAATTTGACAAATATAAGGGGAACAAAGATCCTAAGGCCCACCTACGGGAGTTTTACTCCCAGTGTCAAGAAGTGATCCACAATGACAACTATCTCTTGCGTCTGTTCCCCCGAAGTCTGGGAAGTGACGCACTAGGGTGGTTCATGACCCTCGACAAGGGATCTATAAAATCTTTTGCGGACTTGTCAGAAAGGTTTGTCTCCTACTTCTCCTTCAACTTGGAGAAAGATACTGATACCCTAGATCTTCTCAAGGAGAAACAACGTGAAGGGGAAACTTTTACTAGCTACCTCCAGAGGTGGCGTGCCCTGGCAAGCCGAATGAAAACTCCTTTGAAAGAAAAGGACATGGTCACCCTCTTCGTGGAGAATTCCCATCCTGACATGGCTCACAACTTCCGATTACACTGTGTCACCACTTTTGCGGAGGTGGTGGAGAAAGGACCCATCCTTGAGCGTGCCCTTGTTGCCAAGGGGCACATCAAAATATATAACCAAGATAGGGAAAGGACATTCAACGACAAGCCACGTTTCTGGAACAAGAACAAGAATGCGGTCAATGATGGTGTCACTGATACTAAACATGTCCAAGTGGCCAACACATCCCAGAAACAACAACAATCTGTACCTAATGCCATATCCGTACCGCAAGGGACACCCCGTCCTCCCCAACAGTCCAATCAAAGTAACCAAGGGAACCCTAAACGCCAATATGCTCAACTAGGAGAACCCTTGAGTGTCGTCTTCAATAAACTGTTGCAGATCAGCTATCCAATCACGTACCCCGTCACCAAGCCACTAGACGAATCCAAACCTAAGCCCGCATGGTTTAGGGAAAATGAATATTGTGAGTTCCACAAAATTAAAGGGCACTCTTTGAATAAGTGTCAGGGTCTGAAAAACTACGTCCAGGATCTCATCGATCGAGGTGACATCAAGGTTGATCCTAACCAAGCTCCGTCGTCCAATGCTCAGTTGCAGATTTATCAAAACGCTTTCCCAAACCATAACCAAGGCCCGAGCACTTCCAACAGTAATCCTCAAAACAACAGCACAAATAACGTGAGTTACAAGAATGTACCTCTCAATTATGAGGGTATTATTCATTACATTGAGCAGGTAGAACCTCGTGTATCCATGATACATGTCAAAGCTAAAGACTCTCAATGTGTTGTTACCACACGACGAGCCCGCATCACCATTCCTGCAGCCTCTGCACCTGCCCAACCGACTCCTGTAACTTCCCAATACAATATCCTTGATCACTTGGGAAAGACCCCTGCACATATCTCCATCTTGGATTTACTCAAGTCTTCCCCCGTGTATCAAGAAATCCTTAATAGAGCCCTACAGGAAACCCATGTGCCTAATAATATGGATCCTACACAGTTTCAAGCCTTGGTAGGACACCTAGCTTCATCTCACCAACTACACTTCAGCCACGATGATATGCCCAACATTGATGCTAATCACAATCGCCCCTTACATATTGAAGTCGTAGTCGCTCGGCATAAAATAAAAAGGGTCCTGGTAGATAATGGCTCTGCCCTCAACTTGTGCACTTTAAAATTCATAAAGCAGGTGGGGTATACCCAAGCGGACCTAAGTAACCAGATTATTACAATCAAGGCTTATGACAATGCAGAAAGAAATTCAGAAGGGATCATCAATCTTTCGGTCCAAGTGGGACCGGTAGTTCAGTACATCACCTACCATGTCCTTGATCTGGACTTACCATATAATCTCCTCCTCGGCCGTCCATGGCTCCATGCTATGCAAGCCGTGCCTTCCACCTACCATCAGTGCCTCAAATTCCTAGTCAACGGACAAGAGGTCACCATCTATGCCGATCCCCAACCGTTCGAATATTGCCACGCCCTAGAGACATCATTTCCCCATTTGCATTATTGCCCGGGGGTTGAAATGGGGGCATCTCGGCCATCACCCGTTAATCCACCATCCACTGTCATAACTGCTCCATCCTCCACTGATCCTACCATCACAAAAGTCCAGATCATTGACAAAGGGTGTGGCGAGTATGAAATGCATACTGCTCTTAATGTAGCAACCATGCCACCATCGCCACATGAGTATGGTCAACCTTCCCATGCTACCCCAAAAGAGGACAAGACTGTCACCTTCCGTGGCAACAACATCCCTACTACCACTTTTGTATCCCCAAGTATCAAGACAGATGCGCCTGAAGAAGACATAAGCCAATGGGTTTACCGAGAAGAGCCTCAGCCGGAAACTCCTCTCAAAGAATACTTCCAAGAAAAGTACCCCTGGCCGACAAAGTTTGTGGAAAAGCATAACTATCAAGGCAGAGGCCTGGGAAAGCAAGAACAAGGGCGGTTACAACCCATTGATACATCTCCGCTATCAAAAAATGTGGGCATTGGGTATGACAGAAAGCAAAAAGGCCCCGAAACATCGTCTAATGCTTCCAATAGTGTAGTTGTGGACAACGGCTTATTGGAGGACATACCCGAGGAGGAATCCATCATACGTGCGTACGATGATGTCGATCATGCCGACCTATCTTCCATGTTCGAATGCCTATCCGTCTACACTATTAGCCCAT
The DNA here is from genome assembly GCA_007258455.2 of Sequoia sempervirens. Taxonomy (NCBI): domain Eukaryota; kingdom Viridiplantae; phylum Streptophyta; class Pinopsida; order Cupressales; family Cupressaceae; genus Sequoia; species Sequoia sempervirens. Next base: position 8,106 of record VDFB02371876.1, read on the forward strand.
CCCTTCGCCATCTTGAGCTCATTGATTGGGACCTACGAACTAGCACACCTATCAGTATGTCTGCGGATACCTATGTTAACCTTATGGGATTGGGGGAGGATGAACACTCCAGTCGCAAAAGTAAGGATAAGAAAAATAACAAACGGTCATCTAGTGAAAACCTCCCTGAGGCACTTCGTGACCTTGAAAAAGTAAAAATAAAGGGCGCATCTGATGGTGAAACCTCGAAGGCTAGAAGATGGAGATGTTCATCTTCCCTTATGGAACTTCGACTATCTACGGTCATGCGTTGATTGAGAAGCAGAGATTGGTGGGGCTGCTGAGAAATCCCCGGATCACCTATGTAGCCAAGTCACTCAGGACAAGGTTTACGTCTTTTACCTGACTACTCGGGGAGGGTTGTTAACTTTTCTTGGTCATACTTTCGGATATGCTGGCTTAGATCCGCCTTGGTGGTTCATCACCTAGACATCCGCCCAGATGCTAGGCACGTCAAGCAAAAACTCTGCAAGATGCATCCGCAAGTCTCGTTGTTAGTCAAGAAGGAATTCGAGAAGTTACTGGATGCAGGATTTATCAGACCAATTGACTACTCCGAATGTATCTCCAACATAGTGCCAGTTGCTAAACCAAATGGTGACATTCGGGTATGTATGGACTTCGGGGATCTCAACAAAGCTTGCCCCAAAGACGACTTCCCCTACCCAATATTGACATGTTGGTGGGCCTAGCGGTAGGGACGAGATGTTGTCCTTATGGATGAAAGCTGCCGGGAATTTTTTAGCCGATTCGAATTGCGCACGAAGACCAACACAAAGGCAGCCTTCACCCTCCTTAGGGCTTATGCACGCTACAATGTTATGCCCTTAGGTCTCAAAAATGCGAGCTGACTTATCCCGAGGGGCAATGTGGGTCATCTTCCATGACCTCATACATATCATCATGGAAGACTATGTTGATGACCTAATGGGAAATCTAGACAAGCGAACATCCGGCCATCCTGAAGAAGATATTTGAGTAGTTAGAGCATTATAAGTTGCGGCTGAATCCAAAAAAATGTGTCTTTGGGGTCACTTCTGGAAAGTTGCTGGGTTTCATAGTCTCTCGCAGGGGCATTGAAGTTGATCCCGCTAAGGTAAAGGCTATCCTAGACATGCCCCCTCCACGCAATCTCAAACAGTTAAGAAGCCTTCAGGGAAAAATGCAGTCCATCCGCCGCTTCATTTCCCAGCTGGCAGACAAGTGTCAACCATTCACTCATCTTCTAAAAAAGGATTCCACCTTCCGATGGAACCCGCAATGTCAGATGGGATTTGACAAGATTAAGGAATATTTGGCCCATCCACCAATATTGATGCCACCTATTCCCGGCAAGCCCCTCTTGCTCTACATCTCCGCCACTTCAGTCGCACTGGGGGCATTGTTGGCGCAACATGATGAGTTGTCAAAAGAAAGGGCAGTCTACTATATCAGTCAGACACTGGTTGGATACGAGCTAAACTACTCTCCCATGGAAAAAGCGTGCCTCGCACTAGTCTTCAGTACACAGAAGCTCCGCCATTACATGCTCAGTCACCCAGTCAAGTTAATCGCCAAGATCGACCCATTGAAATACCTGTTATCTAGAACTACTCTGACTGGCCGCATGGCTAAGTGGGTCATGCTCCTCAGTGAATTTGACATAGAATATGTGGATCGCAAGGCTATCAAAGGGCAGATAATTGTAGATCAGTTGGCGGAAGCTCCTCTAGTTGACACTCACCCATTGATCACAGAATTCCCTGATGAGGAAGTCTTTTCAGTTGAGGAAACCCCCATGTGGACACTATATTTTGACGGATCATATACACATAATGGATCGGGGGCAGGAATTTTATTAGTTACCCCTCAAGGTGACTACATTCCCAAGTCATTCAGGATAGCGTTCCCATGTACCAACAACATGGCCGAATACGAAGCTCTCCTCACCGGTCTCAGGATTGCCAAACAGTGGCACATAACTCAGTTGAAAGTCTTCGGTGATTCCTTGCTAGTCATTAGGCAAGTTAATGATGAGTTTCTGACCAAGGATGATAAGTTGTTACCCTACAAGCGCATGGTGGATGATTTCAAGAAATACTTCACCTCCATACAATTTGAATAGATTCCCAGGGTACGAAACAAAGCAGCTGATGCGATGGCCACTATCGGCTCCCTCCTGGACATGCCCAAGGATCGAACAGAGTGCGAGTTTCTTGTAGAACAACTATTAATCCCAGCATACGATATCCCTGAGACTGAAATGGTGTGCGAAATTGTGGGTCCCACCTCCCCATGGTACCAAGACATCTATGCCTACCTCCGTGATAACACTATACCCCCGGACCTTACCCGTAACCAACGCAAATCCTTCATCCATCGCTCTTCTTGATACGTCATCGTCGGAGATATGCTTTATCGTCGTGGGTATGATGGAATCCTCCTTAGATGTCTAAATGAGACCGAAGCCCATACTACATTAACGGAGGTACATGGCGGTGTTTGTGGAGCCCATTCAAATGGTATGGCTTTAGCCAAAAAGATCCTACGGGCTGGATATTATTGGCCTACGTTGGAACATGATGCTTGTGAGTTTGTGAAAAAGTGTCTTCCATGCCAGCAACACACAGATTTAATCCATGCT
>VDFB02371877.1:0-117032 GCA_007258455.2 Sequoia sempervirens
CTTGTTATTGACACATGGAGGCAAGACTTTTATTCATTTTCATACACAACACACAATCATGATATTCTAAATGGGGGAAACAATGATGAAATTAATTTTTCTTTGGATTGAGCTCCATATTCATCATTTTTAAAATTTATCATGTGTGTACACTACATATTCATCACCTAATGATTACAATTATTTTACATATACACATTCTTATGTTATCATAATTTATGTGATATTCTATTTTTTTTCTTGTTATTGACACATGGAGGCAAGACTTTTATTCATTTTTCATACACTACACACAATCATGATATTCTAAATGGGGAAAACAATGATGAAATTAATTTTCCTTTGGATTGAGCTCCATATTCATCATTTTTAAAATTTATCATGTGTGTACACTATGTATTCATCACCTAATGGTTACAATCATTTTACATATACACATTCTCATGTTATCATAATTTATATTTTTTCTAATGATTACCTCTTTCCTTAATTTTTAGTAGGAACACTTTTTCCATTACTAGTGAGAAACTAATGGTGTCATTTTATAAATATGTACATTAGCTAATTATATCAATACCTTGTTAGATTTTTTCACTATAAAGAATTTTATTTGCTTAATAGTTTAGAGCAATGACTTTATTTGTCAATTTAGTTAAGGAAAAATTAAAGAATAAAATAACAAAGAATGGTGATATCCATGATATTCACAAGGTATAGGAATTCCAAGTGCACCAACAATGAGGTAAAATTCAATTTATAGAACTAAATAAGTAGGTAAATCCACATAAATTTTCTCTCATAAAATTAAAATTAATACATTAGAAGGAAAATATCTTCTTATTCATTGAAAAGAAGATTAAACCTAAAATTATTCTACAATTGTGAAGTCTTGATTAAATTTCCATTAATGTCCTATATTAATGTCTTCATTATGAACATAAAATGCATAAATGTAGATGCGTAAATTAAAATTTCAAACAATAATAAAGTCCATAATTTATGTAACATATTAAGTGTATGAAACCAATATATTAAGCACACATGAAATAAAGTCCAACAAAGTACATGATAAGTTACAAGAAATATAAAACACATAAAATCACATGTTTGTAGGTCATGTACTGTCTCTATAATCAAGAGACCTCTTCACACCATCCGGACTATGTGGATGACCTGAAACACTCTGTACATAAGAGAAAGATGAAATTAGATGTAAGACAATAAAAATGATTTAATGACAATTTCATTTTATAATAGATCATAAAATTAAATTACCACCATATCTACATCTTGGATGCTCACAGTGCTGACTGAAGAAACCTCTAAATTCTCTAAATCAGTCTACATAAACAAGACAAAGAAATTTGAAATTAGATGTACAACTCTACAATTATTATTTTTTTATTCAATTTAATTCAGAATTTATCATATTTTAATTACATACCATATTTTGAGGTTGTCCACTAGGCTCTTCTCCAGGACCTGTCTGTACATGCTCAACTACAGGATGTGTTTCATGCTATAAAAGAAAAAGAATATGTGAAAATATCATATTAATATGTATATATTCAATTTAAAATTTATATTCACTTTAAATATAATAAAAAAATTAAATTACCATTTGATTTGGATCCTGCTCTACATGTCCTCTTGGTGGTGTAACTATGTTTGGGTCAAGGCTGAAAGTTGCACTAACAAAGTCCTACAAGATCAAAATTATATATATATATATATATATATATATATATTCAAGTTTGCACATTTTGTGTAGAAAGTTTTGTAAACAACCTAGAAATCAGTGGCCTCATGAGTAGCTGCAACATCAAATGTTTTCCCGATGCCCATTCTTATTGTGGTATCAACCTAGACATACATGTACATAGACATTTAACGCTTATAATATTTACAAGTGTACATGCATGCGTTTCATATATCTAGTGAATTCAAAACTCATAAAATTGTAGCTATACTAATGTAAACTTTAAACAAATTTACAATATGAATGTACCTGCCCCTTATCTATGATGCTCGATAGTGGAGGAGTGCTTGACAATCCCTCGGGAGGAATCAACATGGATGCCGATTGACTCACCTAAACCAACATGAATATTTGAAACATATATGTGATTAAATTATAAATTTAAAAATCAAGTTAAATAATTTATGATTTCATATATAATTTTAAAAAATGAAATCAAAATACCCCATAAGGGTTGCCAAGTATGACCGGTGTCGATATATGTACTCGTGGTACAGATGATTGCCCTTGCCTCGAAAGTGTCATCTGTACACCAAAAAAATTTATTGTTAAAATGTATTGCAAACTTTTCTTTGATATATACAACCATAAAAATATTATAAAATGAGTTACGTACATCTAGATGCATATTTATACAGTAAGTAGTGTCCTCGGGGTGATGTTACCTTTCACGAGAACTCTACAAATGAAGCGATCGCGACGGATGAACCACCAGAATCTCCCCGTCCACCTGAACTAGGTGTAGCCTGATCAAGTCCATAACACACTTGATGACAACTAGTACATATATGGGGGACGGGTCTCGACACTCCTGGAGTAGTACTCGGACCAGCTCCATAAAAACTCCTCCATCATCATCATCGTCTCTATGCTCCCCACTCGCTATCGCAGAAGCGTGCTGATCAAGGTCTCCTGCGAGTGTACTAAGGGAACCTAATGTTGATACCAGAGCTTGATGATGTATAGGTGCAGGAATGGGAGGACCAGGAGCAACAACAAGGGGTTGTGCATGCACGGGGCGTCGGGGATCAACCCTTTCCCCTAATCTCTGATGTGGCATGCTGCCACCAACACCCTGAAATGATCTAAAATCAAAATAATTGGGCTTTTGCCCCAAAACAAACTCTACATACGGTTTTCTCAAAAAATACAATGGGCACTCCCAATTAGCATGTGGGGGACTATCAAAAACCATATACCATCGATCCCAAAATGTGCAATCATCTGCGGATATGCACCACCTCATGGATATTCTAGATTTGTTGGGTGGAATGGGTTGTGGATAACGAGGGGTCAAGAAGTAAGGGGGCTAGATGGGCTTTGTTATTTTAAGGTCTAACGCATAAGAGAGACCATCAGAATAAAATTGTCTCATTTGTTCTCTCTCTCATCGATGCCTATCAAGATCAGAATCGATCATCCTAATGGAATCAACAATGTTTTGCATTATAGATGCAAAACGTCTCACATGTGGAGCAATCAATGCTTGACTCTGCATAGCATTGATTTGTGTCTGTAAGGATGCGACTTGATCATTTATTCGTGCTCTCAAGCGAGCCTCATCAGATGCCATAGGTGTTGGAGGTGGCATATAAGGGGGAGGGGGAGGGGGAGGTGGAGGTGGAGGTGGAGGTGGAGGTGGAGGGGGAGAGGGAGGCGGATCTGGCTGTGGATCAGGTGGTGGATTGATGATATCATCAATGTTAAAATCATCCATGATATATGCTTGATATAATGTGCACCTGCATTTAAAATCATACAAAATAGGACCCATGTGCATACAAAAATTAAGATCATATATTTAATTGAAATAGGATGAGCAACATATATATTAAGCTCTCATATATTTAATTGAAATGCACATATATATACATTGATTGTTCAACTCAAGAGGATGTCCATACAAAATTAAAAATTAAATGTATGTACATGTACATTTAAAATAAAAAATACGATGCATAATTTGCATGCGTACAAATCATTAAACTAAACTATACATACATACATATACAAATTTCAAAATTTAAGAACTATTATGCAAATTTTTAATACATGCACATACATACTAAACAATAAACTTGAAACATTCACAAAATCTCATTTTATGTCTTTAACACACACACAATTTTTCAGCAGGAGAAATCATGATCTAATAGATAGTCATTAAATATATATACTATTATATACTATTCATTATAAGTTCATAAATTCCACCAACTTCACAAATCCATATCACTAAAAATATCAGAACCAAGAATCATAAAATTCATGTCACTAAAAATATCCATTGGACCAAATTTATAAATTCATCACACTAAAATATCCATCGTTCGCAATTTATGAATTCGCCCGGCTTCTTTAAGATCATTGTTTTAATTTGCCAACTATTATGGCTCTCTCTGCATAGATATTCATTTCTTTGTCTTTCCTTTTCAAAGGTGGGTTCTCCTCTCTGCAGCCATTGTCGATGCTCATCTATGATCCATCCATAGCCACAGCGGCATCAACAAGGGTTTTGCATCCTAGGTCACAAACATCCTCCACGAGGAGGAGTCACGACACGTGTGTTTTGAATAATGTTGAAGTTGATCTTGGATGGTTCTTGAAGCATTGATTTGTGCTTACCAAGCAGGCATGCTCATTGATTTCAGTGTGGTGGAGGTGGGGGGTTACGAGGTGGAGTGGGCGGAGGTGGAGGTGAAAGTGTTGGAGATGGATGGCGTGGAGGTGGATTGCGAATATTATTGAATGGATCCATGAGATCTTCAAAGATGGCAGTGAACCTACATTAGATTTATGGTACAGGTGCAGATACATGTTTAGGAAATACCAAGTTAAACCATTCAATATAAATGGCCTTAAATAATTGAATACAAATGATAAAATTATATGTAAGCCTCATTTATATGCTCTAAGGCACATGTTATTTGAATGAAAATAAAACTAACTAAATTGATATTGAAAGCATAATCTTGCGGGGATCTTATTGTTAAAATTTGGTTGGAGCCTTGGGCAAGCTTTGATCACCAAATTTTAAGAACATTTGATCCCTTAAAATGTCATGGTATGACCTTAAAGAAAATTGAATTACGTTTAGGGTGGCAAGGATGCGGCAGAAGTTTCGTCTCAGATGAGGGTCCTAGGAAGCCAATGGCTCAAATGAATAAAATTTGGTGCCAAGTTGCGAAGGCAACCTTAAAATTCGATAAGAACCCTTTAAAAAAGAAAAAATATAAAACTTTAGGGTTTAGGGTTTAGACTTTAGAGTTTAGGGTTTAAGGTAATAGGATAGCTTAAGGGGATCTACATGCTGCAAGATCCTAGGAAACAATTGCATGGCATAAGGTAATGAAATTTGGTGGAGTTGCCTAAGACAACCAAATTTCATTAAGAGCCTAAGAAAAAATGATGGCTTTAGGGTCTACGGTTTAGACTTTAGAGTTTATTATTTAATTAGCTAAAATCCCCAAATCCTAACTTTTAATCAACCATTAAGGGGATAATCATGTCACATCCATAGCTTAAAATTAAAATAATTCCAAATCACCAATCCAAACTCAAACTAATGTAACTTACTTCCACTTCATCAAATCTAAAATGAAATTAATAATCTATCCTAGCCATCAAATCAATTAGACTAATCATAGCCATTCATTTCCAACTTAGACCTTCAATCCAAATTCAAATTAGCATTCAATTATTCCCATCTACCTAAACAAGTCAACACAAGCCCTCCATCAACCCAACCACCTACATTTAATTCTCTCTTCCCTCTCAAATTCAAATTCAAAAATTCTCTCATGATTCTAGTCCTCGATTCCAAAAAAACCTAGTCCTCCATTCCTTTCCCCTCAACTCTATAAAATAATGACATCCCCAAATGTTTCCATATGATAAAATTTGTATGTATATGTTATCACATTAGAGAACCAAAGAGCAACTTCAACACATACATTTAGAGCCATAAAAGAATGTTATGGAACATATTATGCTTCTCTAATCTTTCATTATTTTATTTACCTTTCATTAGAAGTAGAGTATTGAGTTTGCACTTGCATTCTTGGTCTAGAATTTCTCTTCTACACTAAGTACAAAAATATAATATTGGATAGCTTAGTATATCTTTCTCTTCTAATATATATTCCCTAGTTCTCCTTATCCATATTTGAGTATCTTAGCATATGTGTAACACGACATGTTAATAATATATCTCATATAAATGTAGGGATGTGTCGCTAATGTCATCTTCAAACATATATAACCAATAGGAGATACTATAAGGTATCCAATATAACTATACAACCTATACAGGGATGACATATGGTGACCTTTGGCTTTTTTTGATATGTCAAGGGTAGTTTTGCAAATATTAGTTTCTAGTGCTTTTGTGAGTTTTCACCACTTGTAAGTTTATTAAGCTACACTTTTGGGTTTTCAACCTAATAGGGATAAACCTAGTAGATTTTTTAGCTTTCCAGCCTAATGGAGATAAATCAAACCACATTTTTTGGTTTTTAGTTGCACCTATCAAGTTATTTGTTAGCTATTAAATTTACAAACATTCTAGGATTATAAGTCTACTATAAAATTTGATGTAAAATAGATTACACATTGAGCCCTATAATTTAATTACAACAATGAATAAATATAGCAACATTTAGTAGACATAATGAAAATCAAGCCATGATAGTAATATAGAGATAATATACAATGTTTAATATAGATAAGTTAAAGAATCATTTTACAAATATATATCTATATATTCACATCATTTTTGTTTTTTCTTTAGATTTCAAATATATCCACCAATCCTCCTTATCTTACATTAACATAAACTCAAAAAACATAGTGGACATGTACACACATATAAAACTACATTAAAATAGTGTTAGATCTTACAATTTTTCAAGGCTTAAATTTCATCCTCTTAGACGATCACTCTTACTAAATCATTGGCATAAATTAGATGCACACAATGGCACATTAAAGGTTTATTCCTCATGTTGGATTCCCTATTTTATATAACTATATCTTTATTATCTAATTTAAATATATCTAAGCACAAATTTCTTTTATGTAACACATTGATAATTTCAACTCATTATAAAAACCAAATACAAATTTAAAGGGGGTACACTATATTTATAAATAAGAATTTAAATACCATCCCTATCTCCATGGTGTGTCACTTGTTCACTAAAAAGCCCTTACATAAATCATCTACTTAGGTCAATCTTATCTAGATTTTTCTTAAATATTAATCTTCATAAAATATGGCACAAAGCATATTGATGCATTTCTATCCTTCCACATAAATCTATATAGTATCAAAATATAGGTAATTTTATGGTTAAATTGAATCTCTCTTAATTGCCAAATAATCCATTATGATTGAGGATGGGTGGATTATTATCTAGGATATATATGTATCTGGAAGTGTTTCCAATTGGAATTGCTATAATTATACTTTTATGGCATTCTAGATATTCAAAATAGTTTTCATAAATCTACCAAATAGACCCATTCTTGACATTGAACCTACATAATTTTAGGTATGTCCAATGAAAGATTAGGGTCTAGGGTTCATAAATTTCAAATGCTTTAGTATTATGGGTTTAGATTTTACAGTTTAGGGTCTAGGGTTTAGCAAACTTAGGGTTTTAACAAATTTTTTTGTTCCAATTCAATTTAGGGTTTCAGTTTTAAACAATTAGGGTTTTTAATGAATTTTTTCGTTTCAATTCAAACTAGGGTTTTCAAATTCAATTTTTTTCGTTTGATTTGAATTTAGGGTTTCAAAAAGCTCGATGTGGATTTGTAAATGCGATGTTTTATTTCATTTCAATCTTTAGGGTTTTGAAATGCAAATTTTTTTTGTTTTGTTTCAATTAGGGTTTTCAAAATCAATTTTTTTGGGGTTTAATCGAACAATTTAAGATTTAAAAGTTAAAATTTGTTTCTAAAACTCAATTCAAGGTTTTATTTCTCAATTTTATTAAAAATGTTTAAATTTCATTGCAAGTTTTCATCTAATTTGACAACTATTGAATTCTAATATAACAATTAAAAAAAATTAAAATGTGACATAAATTGAAAAAAAAACATGCTAAATTAACGTATTTCTTTTAAAATTTCAATTCAAACCAAAAAAATGTGAAGAAGTGGGGTACCTGTAGTTGGTGTTGAGGTCGTTGTCGCCAAGCCACTCGGGGTCCCGTTCGCAGCAGTGAAAACTGTTGTTTTTAAAATAAAAAAATAACAGTATGAAACGGGATCCCGATTTATATAACTCGGGATCCCGTTATTTATAAATTGGGATCCCGTGTTTTACAAATCGGGATCCCGTTTATTAAAAATTGGGATCCCGTTCCGTCTCCTTTGGTTCGGAGTCCGACGGGAAACGGATCCCAATTTTTAAAAAGCGATCCCGTTTGGTCTCAGGCTCGGGATCCCGAATAGTAACGGATCCCGCTTTTTAAAAATCGGGATCCTTTATTAAATCGGGATCGTTGTCGATGTCGATTTCAATTTTTTGGCTAAGGCAAAAAACTTCCACGTTTCGTGGACTCAATTTCGTGCACTTACCCATCAGCCCTTACCTATACCAAAGAGGCCATGGGAGGATATAAGTATGGACTTTGTTCTTGGTTTGCCAAGGACACAGCGAGGGAATGATTCAGTCTTTGTGGTGGTTGATAGGTTTTCAAAGATGGCACATTTCATTCCATGTCAGAAGACCCATGATGCAGTCCACATTGCTGACTTGTTCTTCAAAGAGGTAGTGAGGCTACATGGTCTGCCAAAGAGTATTGTTTCAGATCGTGACACCAAATTTGTGGGGTACATTTGGAGGACCTTGTGGAAGAAGCTGAAGATAGAGTTGAAGTTCAGTTCTGCACACCATCCACAAACAGATGGGCAGATAGAGGTTGTTAACAGGAGTCTGGGTAACCTACTGAGATGTTTGGTAGGAGATAAACCCAAGGGATGGATCTTATCTTACCCCAGCAGAATTTTCTTACAACAATTATGTCACCAAGCATCGGTAGATCACCATTCCGCATTGTGTATGGAGGTAGCCCTAACAGCTCCGCATGAGGAAGATGGACCAAGAGAAGAAAATAAGTGTTGAAGCCAAGATTTACATGAGAACACATCAAGGATATACATGAGAAGGTAAGAGAACATATTAACAAGATGAATATGCAGTATAAGGCTAAGGCAGATCAGAAGAGGAGGTATAAGGAGTTTCAGATTGGTGATGAAGTGATGGTCCACTTGAGGAAAGAAAGGTTTCCAGTGGGAACATATAACAAATTGAGGATGAAGAAGTTCAGTCCCTGTAAAATTTTGAAGAGGCATGATTCAAGGAATGCATATGAGATAGAGTTGCCAGATGGATTCAACATTTCCCATGTGTTCAACATTTCAGATTTGACAGAGTATCATGAAGGTGGCGCAAAGGACGTACCAACGATGGAACAGTGTGGGATTCCAGCACCTACTTTAGAAGGGAGGAGATTGAAGCAATCTTGGATAGTCGTGGTGGGAAGGGAGTTGCAAAGCGCAATATGAAGAATATCCGTGAAATGGAGAGGAAGGCCTCGCGGGAAGATTCATCTTGCTATCTAAGGCGCTGGTTGACCGTTGGTTTTCCTCAACCATCCGAAGCGATGAGGTCACTTCAAATTACCGGGTGTCCGATGTGAGCATCTAGTGGTGTAAGGGCAATCTTGCATCACCCAAAAATAGTTAAATTTCAAGTTTCTCAATTTTAGATGTTTTATATTTTTGGATACCCTTTTCGTCATAATGAAATTCCCAATTTACAGTTTGTATTTTCAGTTCCTAGGTTGAAAGATATTGCAGTTTTAGTTTCCTAGATTTGCACCTGAAAATCTTCCGAGTTAGATTTGAGGCACTTAGAGCTCCGTTCGGCCCCAAAACTTTCCAAAATTGGCGTGGCATATTTCAAGCGCGTTCTTGACTTCGAGACCTTTCCAACGGTTTGAACGGTTCGAACGGTTCGCGAATCAGAGTCCTGGATCATAAGTTACGGCCCTGTAAAGTTGGCGCACTTTCTAGAAGATATAGTTGCAAATGCTCTTTTGAAATTTGAACTTCATGTTGTAAATTTTCGGCGCCAAACCGCCTAAACTCAAATTGAATGTTGTTTTAGCTCCAAACTAATAAGGAGCTCTATTTATGGGCGGGTTTCTAATTTTTGGGTAACTTTTTGGGGACAAGCTCGCATATTGCGAAAGGGTTAATCTGTAGCTTTCTGTAACTTGCATGTGTTGTAGAATTTGGGGATTTGAGATCCTCTGCATGTAAGAAGCTCCATTTTCTGAATAATAAAATTATTCTCTTGTTTGTGGGTTATTTTCTAAGTCTCGGGTTGCGCCTTCATCAAATCATTTAGTGAAGTGGTTTGTTCAAATATAGATGTAGGTGAATTTCATATAAGAGTTTATAGGAGTGATTAATTCACTAAGTTGATATTATATAGAGAGGACTATCTTATTTACATTTGACGAATGCTATCTTCATATGTGTGTTTTCTTAACCTATTATTAGATATGGAACTTGCTAATCAATTCTTTTAATATTATTCGTGATTCATATTCTAAGAAAAAACTCATTAATTAATGGTTTAAAATATAAAAATACCTTATTACAACAATTGCAACGGAGGGCTTAGATACTTGTTATTCATTAGATTCCTTCTTGCTTTGTGTGATTAGATTTTAATTTGTTATACTGGTATGTTTCATTGTCTGAGGTTGTGGATGCCTTCATGGCTATGATCAATTGAGTTATTGACACATTTGTTTAAATGAGGGAACTAGATTATTTTTCTTTCTTGCTGACTTCCTTCATATTTATTCAAAGATGATTTGAAAATATATGTGGGTTTCATGGTCTTGGTTACTTAAAGTTTGCGTGGTTAAGTTAACAAGTTATCTAAATTGTGAAAGCAATGCCTTTTATGGAGTATTTCATGGTTGTTTGAATTGTTTATTCATGTTGATATATTGAGTTGATTTTTATTTATTGTGGTTGATTATTGAGAGTTATGTTATTGCGCAAGTTGAATTCTTACTTTAAATGTTTATTGTTTGCTCAAGAAAATCTTGGAGTGGTTGTTTGTGCTGATTTATTAGGTTGTCTCTTGAATTGAGTGGTAATTCGGTTTAATGCTATTGTTGTCATGGTCGATGATTCTGTTTGAGTTGTTTATGAGTCAAATTGTAAGTTCGTTGAGTAATTTGTGGTTGGGTATCCTGTGAGGAGAAAATAGAGGTCTCCCTTGGATGCCCGGTTGATTTTGTATCAAAATTGATTGTGAAGATTTTGTTGGGATGTTGCCACTCACTATTTTATACTTGTTGACTCCTTAATTATGGATTGAAACTAGTTCTTTGAGATCTTGTTACTGTTGTCAGTTCTTTGATGGGGAAACCCATGTGTTAGCCTTTTGAGAGTCTTCGATAGGTTGATGGGATATGGTTTCTTCTTCCAAGATTTGGTGTGGGGGTTGGCAACCTGGGAGGTTCTGCCTTGGATAACCCATACCAAGCTTGATGCATTTATTTGAGTTTTATGTTGTTTCACTAGTAAGGGGGGGTGATCTCTTGATTTGTTATTTGATGATGGTTGACCTTTACACTTGGTTTGTGGTTTTGTGGCTTGAGCCTTGCACTTGAATGTGGTTTTCGTTACTCTAAATTTCTAGCGTGAGATGGTGCATGCCTCACTTGATGCAGTTATTTTGTTGCATTTGGTTCCTTGTACAAGTTGGCTTGTCGTTTGTGATATTGAGATAATGTTGTTAGTTGGGGTAGTGGCTTCCAATGGGGGCCAACGCACAAAGGGGCACCTGGATAACCCATGTGGAAGTTGTCTAAACAAGTGATAACTTAATTAATTAACTTAGGGGAGGTTGGGTAGTATCCACACATTAATTCAGATAATGTTGCCTCACTCATGGGCCCAAGTGCTCGTTTAGGCTTGGGATGAGTGAGAAGGCTTGGAATGGAAAAATCAACTGCCTCATCTCCACGAGAGGTATGTTGATTCCGCATAAGTTGGCATGAGGGGCCGGAGATCAGTAGAGGCTACCAAGATAACCCAAGATGGGGGTTGGGGCCTAGGAAGATCTACCTAGATAACCTATGACCAATTATGCGATGACACTCCACCTTTTAAAAACCTTGTATGCTTTTGTGCCCTTCTTGTTGTTCTTGAGCCTCTGGAAGTGGATGTTGTCATGTTTATGTTGATGCTTTGTTATGTTGTCTTGTGTTGGTTATTTCTTATGTTGGTTACATTTTGTGTTGGTTATTCTTGTGCTAGAGGTTACCTTATGTGATTGTTGGTCTTTTTGTGAAGTCTTGTAATCCTTGTTTCATTTTATGGTTTCGTTGGGATTCCTTCTTGTCATATCCTAGCATGGGGGGTGGGCCTTAGAGTCCATGTGGTCAGGTGGTACGTGCTAAGCACCCCATTGGGTCCCCAACCGAGATTGAGTTGTACTTGTTGCAGCGGCTTGAGAGATATACCAGTGATGGATCCGGTCTTGAAACTTGTATTCATGCGTTCCAGATGTATTCATCCTTGTTGTACTCTTCCCAGTTCATGTTGGAAAGCAGCATTGTAATGTTGTAATCCTTGAGCAATGTGTCTTCATCTTATTAATGTATTGTCCATAATCATGTTATTATCTTATGGATGTATTGGTATCTTTTGTGTAATGTAATAGATGTTGAATGAAAAGTAATGCAGTCATGTAACCCCAAGGGACATTGTTATATGTTGTACATGTAAAGTTTCATTTCATGTGATGTATGTTATTATTATGTTGCATGTTAGTTACTTTAAGAAAAAAAAAATTATGCCATAAATGTTAGATGTTTTTGTTTCCTTTGGGGTTGCGTGGCAGGGCGTTACAGGAGAACTATGTTGAGCTGCAAAATATTGAGTCATAGACAATGTAGTTCTCTTAGGGATAAGGATATTCTAGCGTGGAGCCCAAATCCTAAGGGTGCTTTCACTATGGCTAGTGGATATCAGGATTTTTTGTCTCGTAAGCTTGGGGGGGTGGAGGTCCCCTGGTGGAAACAAGTGTGGAACAAGTTTTCTTGGCCAAAGTGTAATTGTTTTGTGTGAACTTTGGCTTGGAATAGATGTTTGACTTGGGATAATCTTAAGAAGCGGGGATTCCATGGTCCCTCTATTTTTGTTTGTGTGACTGCAGTGAGGAAGATTCTTCCCATTTATTTTTCTGTTGTCCTTATTCTATGTTGCTTTGGCATCTGTGGTGGGGTGTTTGGAAGCATCCCTATGTTCATGCTTCTTCCCTTATTGAGTTATGGAGTAGTTTGGGAAGACCCCCTTCCCAAGACTCTTTCCTTTAGATTGTGTGGGGCATTGGTCCTATGTTCATCCTTTGGAAAATGTGGTTGGAAAGGAATCATAGGATTTTTGTGGGGATAAGTTGATTGTTCAACAGGTGTGGAATAGAATTGTTGGTATGATCCAAGAAATGGTCGAAGCTAAATGTGATGTGGCTTTTTTGTTGGAAAGAAGTGATGATGAGATTATGAATAGATTGGGCTTGCAGGGGTTGACTTTGGTCTCTGCTTGTGTCAAAAGAGGTAGGAGGGCTAAAAAGAAGGTTCAGAGGGTTGGAAGATGGTTGCCTCCTCCAACGTATTTTCTGAAGATTAATACATATGGTTCCTCTATGGGTAATCTTGGGCCTACTGGGATTGGTGTAGTTGGAAGAGACTATCCAGGTTTGGTTATTTTCTTCTTCTCCATTCATAAAGGATAACATTCTAACAACTTTATGGAGGGGTTGGTGATTCTCTAGGCTATTGAGCATGCTTGTGCCTTGGGTTGGCATAGGATTATCTGTGAATCTGACTCACAGATTATTGTTTATATGTTGCATGAGAAAAAGGTGGTTGAGGTTAATTGGCATATTGTGTTGGTGGTTCGACAGATTTTGCAAAGGCGCTCTATGTTGGAAGTGGTGTCTTTTACTCACATTCCACGAGAATGGAATAGGGTTGTTGACTATTTGGCTAAGTGGGCTTCAGAGAATGTGGATGATTGGAAGGTTGAGGAATGGGGACAGTTATCCCCTGATCATTGTCAAAATTTAGAAAGGGTCATTATGGATGATATGGAGGGATAAGGTGTTGATGGCTATATGGATGGGGGTTTTTGTTTTGGATGAGGGCTTTGGTGTTTTCCTTCGGGGGGCCTACGGGTTCCCCGATCCTTATGTACTGTTAATTTCTTGATTTCAATCAAGTTTTTACCCCTTTTTATTAAAAAACATATAAATAAAATAAATATAATATAATATCTAATATAAGCATATAAATAATTTATATATATTATATTATACATTATTTATGTATCATGTAATTTAAATATAAATTTAATAAACAATATAATATTATAAAGATATAATATCCTCTATAATTGAAAGAGTGAAAATGGCGACTGCAACTTCAGGTCGAGCTAGGGCACCCGAGCCCTAGCCCGTGTTTGCTTCCTGTTTGCTTTGTGCGCTGAAGGGTGGGTTCTTGGTGTCGTTTGGGGGTGGAGTTTGCTTTCTTCCTGTTTATCCTTCCCGCGGAGGCTGCTTCCTTGTCTTTGGTGTTGTTTCCTTCTTGCGCAGGGGTCTCTCTTCCCTGTCTCTTGTGGTCTCGCGCGCGGGGCTATGGCTGTGGTGTGAGCTCAGGCCTGCTGTGGGTGGAGGTGGTGCGTTGGACAGCTGTAGGGGTCCCATGTGCAGGGTTGCCCCTTTCTTTGGGTTGCGCAAGTGTTCCTTTCGGTGGTGGGGTTTAGCTTTTACGCTGCCCTCCTATTGTCTTGTGTGGAGTGCGATTGGTGAGTGGGGTTGTTGTCCCCACTCCCAGTCGTGGAGCTTTAGATTGTGTGCCCATCTTGGGCCCTTCCTTTTTAATGGCTCTTGGTGAATCGTCGGGGGTGTTGCCCTCAATGGATTATTGCTCGACAGTTGGTGCCAAGTCGTCTTCTTAGGATGCGAAGATTTTTGAAAATAATTTATTTTCCCCTGATTCAGGAGCTAGTAGAATGGGACTGTCTGGTGGGTCAAGCATTACGAAGATCAATGGGTGTCTGGAACGCTGTAAAGAGAGGCCGAAGCTGGTTATCCCATTGGAGATGATTGCGGAAGACGTTGATTATTACTCGAGTCACTCTTTACTATGCAAGTTTATGGGGATGTGTATCTCGTTCCAATTCCTAGAGTCATGGGCCCAACGGACCTGGATGTCAGAGGGCGAGATGGAGCTCATGTTACCGGCAAATAACTATTTCATGGTAACTTTTAACTGCATGGTGGATCGTATCAAGGTCTTTGAAGGAGGCCCTTATTTTTATAACCAGAACGGGTTATTTATTAAACCTTGGCATGTGGGGTTTGATCCTTTTGAGGAGATTCCAACTCGCATTCCAGTGTGGGTTCGACTCCCTCGTTTTCCTGTGGAGTGCTGGCGGGATGATGTTTTGCACCTGTTGGCCTCGATGCTTGGTAAGTCGGTTGGCTCTGTGCAACAAACTCAGGTTAAAAAGGTGATGAATTTTTCCTGTATTTGTGTTGAAATTGATTTAAGTAAGCCATTACCAGATTCTGTGGATATGTGTGCGGGTCCTTATTCGTGGTTGCAGCAACTGGATTATGAGACTCTTCCCTTTCGATGTCGTCTTTGTCATGAATATGGTCACCTGCTTCGATGATGTCCAAGGGCTAGGCCTTCAGAACCCCAGTCTTCTTAGCTCCCTCATAACCCCCCCAGGGTTGACAAGGGGAAGCATCCCATTCCGGGTGAAGTGGTTGGTGTTGATGGTTATGTTCTTGTCAAGGCTCGTCACAGGAACCGTGGTCAGAAGAGGACCTTGATGGAAAGATAAGATGAAGACACCTTCAATAGATTTGAGATTTTAGATGATCTCAGCCAACAGGAAATGAACCCGGACTTGGTGAATCTAAATCAGGATGTGGTGGTTTCTGAGCAGGAGGGTCTTTTGTCTGAAGCTACTCAGGTTATGCAGGATGCAGGTGCTTTGCAAATGGAAACTGACCTTCAGATGGAGGTTAGATTGGAGTCGGTTCCTTCGATTGTAGGGAAGAAGGGTGTGGGGGATGGTTCTTCTCTGGTGGGGAAAGCAAGTTCTGAATTGATTAAGAATAGCAAGTCTCCTTCTCAGTTGGGTCTCCTTCAAAAGGACCCAAAAAAGGGGGTGGGGGAGAAATCCTCCAAGCTTGGTAGAAAAAAGGATTTGGAAAGGATTAAATTAACTGGGGAGACTTTGGTGGAGTCAAGGTCCATTAAGACCCTGGATTCTCATTTCTCATGTCCCTTGAAATGATTGTTTTGTCTTGGAATGTAAGGGGCTTGAACAGTGGCCCTAGACAAAAAGTTGTTCGCGCTTTGATTAGGAGTCATTCTCCTGATGTTCTTTTCCTTCAAGAGACTAAGTTATCAGTTGAGTGTATGTTGGGGTTGATTCCTAAGCTATGGGGAAGTGGCGAGTGCCAATGCATTGGGGCTCTTGGATCGGCTAGAGGAGTGGCTTGTCTTTGGAACCCTTGCAAGATTCGCCCTCTTTGGTGGATGTCTTTTAAGTCTTTGTTATCTATGAGTGTCTCTTGTTTTGAGACTGGGGAGTCTATACTCTTCTCTAACATCTATGCGCCTGTTGAGATTCAGGGTAAGTAGCTTTTGTGGTCCCATATCAAGTTTTTTCATGGCATGGCACCTTACCTTCCGTGGATTGTGCCTAGAGATTTTAATGCCATTTCTGAGCTCGCTGAGAAGCAAGGTGGTATTGCCAGATTGGAGGCTTCTGCGCTGCTTCTGTAGGATAATATTGCGGCTTTGAATCTTGTTGACATCAAGCCCATCAATGGTCAGTTTACATGGAACAATCGAAGGGTTGGGGAGAGTTGCATTGCAGAGCGTCTGGATCATTTTCTAGTTTCCTGTTTCTTGGTTGGCGGTCGGTGGTCCACTAGCTCTGAAATTATGGATTGGAGGGGCTCAGATCATTGGCCTATCAAACTTTCCATCTCTTCTGCTCGGGTGCCCCAGTCTCCTTTCAAGTTTTAGCTTATGTGGTTGTGTGACTCCTCTCTGCATGGCCATGTCGCTGATTGATGGAGGTATGGTAGACATGCTTATGGTACGGCAATGTATACTTTTTCTAAGTTATTGCAATTTGTGAAGTACCAGCTTAAACGTTGGAACCGTTGGTGCTTTGGAAACATTTTCCATGAGAAGAGTGTTGCTCAGGGTGAGTTGGATAGTATTACGAGGGTGATCAGGGAGGATGGGGTAACTGTAGACTTGCTTCGGGAGGAGGCTAGAGCTTTGAAGGTGCTGGAGGAGTGTGAGTTGCAGGAGGAAGTTTTCTGGAAACAAACGGCTCGGATCGAGTGGCTGCAGGAGGGTGATAAGAATACTTCTTTCTTCTTCAATTCGGTGAAAGCCAGGAGACATGGCAATTCTATCTCGGTTCTGGTGAATGACAGGGGGGAGAATCTTTCCTCTTTTCAGGAAATCTCGAGTGAGGCTGTGCAGTTTTTTGCTTCTTTATTCAGGGAAGACTCGTAGGGGGGGTCGCCTGAGGAAAGCTCAGGTTCTTTCCTGTATTCCACTTGTGGTTTCTAGGGAGATGCAGGTGCATCTTATGGGTGACATTTCTTTCAAAGAGTTGGAGGGGATTGTGTTCCAGATGAAGAAGGGGAAAGCTCCTGGCCCTGATGGCTTCCCCATTGAATTTTTTTAGGAATTTTGGGATATCATCAAGATGGACTTATTGGCCATTGTTAAGAGTCTCAGAAAAACAAGCAGATGTTGCGTGCTCTAAATTATACTTTCCTTGCTCTCATCCCCAAGTGTGAGGGGGCAGATAAGTTAACTCAATTTTTCCCTATTTCCTTGTGCAATGTGATTTATAAAATTATATCTAAATTGATTGCTGACAGGCTGAAAAAGTGGCTTACTGTGCTTATCTCTGAGGAGCAAAGTGGTTTTGTGGCGAGAAGGAAAATTCTAGATGGGGTGGTTATTGCAACTGATACCATTCACTCTATGGCTATATCCAAAGATAAGGCGATGTTCATCAAGTTGGATATGGCTAAGGCTTATGATAGAGTTCGGTGGTCCTTCCTTCGGAAGGTGCTTGGTTCTTTTGGATTTGGGGAAGACTGGATTCAATGGGTTATGAGTTGTGTTACCTCGACCTCGTTCTCCGTTCTTATCAATGGTGAGCATTCTGAGCTCTTCAGTGCCTCTCACGGTTTGCATCAAGGAGACCCCCTCTCGCCTTATTTATTTCTTCTCCTTGCTAAAGGTCTTGGATGCTTGTTGAGAAGGAATGTGGAGTTGAGTCTCATTCAGGGTTGGAGGTGGGGAGGGGATTTGGCTCTGCAGTCTCATTTACATTTTGTGGATGACACTGCTCTTATGGGTATGGCTAATATTAGAGAAGCTTCAAATCTGCGCAGGGTGTTAAATGTTTATTTTGCTGCTTCGGGATAGCTGATTAATGAGGATAAGTCCTCCGTATTCTTCTTCAACACTTCGGAGCCCATTCAGAGGCAGGTTGCACATATCTTAATATTTCAGATTGGTGCTCTCCCTTTGACCTACCTTGGTATTCCTATTTCGGTGGGAAGGCTGCCCAGGGGTTCTTGGCAGAATTTTCTTGATAAATTTCGTGTGAGAGTGAATCATTGGACGCACAGGTGGCTATCTTTTGTTGGCCGTGTTCAGTTACTCAAATATGTGGTGCAAGCTCTCCCCATTTATCGTTGCATGATCCAGGTGGCTCCTATGGGTTTTGTTAAGGAATTAGACTCCTTAGCAAGACAGTTTTTATGGGTTGGTAGCTTGATATCCTCTAAATGGAGTCTTGTCAGATGGGATGTGGTTTGTAGCCTGAAGCATATGGGTGGTTTTGGATTAAGGCAGTCTGCTGTGTCTGGGGTGGCGTTGGCTACTAAATTGTATTGGCGGTGGTGTGTGGAACAGGATCATATCTAGGCCCGAATTTTATCCCATAAGTATTTCCCCGGGACCCCTTGGATGGATATTCTTCGCTATCCCCTTGTGGGGAAAGGTTCGGTGATTTGGGGCACGCTCAAAAAAAGGGGTTGCGCTCATCAAGGAGGGCTTATTTTGGATTTGCAAAAGAGGGTCAGAGGCACAGTTTTGGACCGACTCTTGGGATGGTTTCCCTCCCATTGTTTCTCAGTTTTCTAATTTGTTGACTCTGTGCCAGAGGTTCCTGGAGGCTGGTTGGTCGAGGGTGAGTGACTTTAAGTCCTTTTCATCTCATAGTCAGCTGGTGGAGGCAAGATGGAAGAACCCTAAGGAGTGGCCTGTTGTTGGTATGGAGGAAGAGTTTGTTGCGCTTCAGAATATCCTTGCCAGTCGTCGGTGTAGTTCCCTCCTGGATGGGGATGTTTTGGCCTAGTCTCCCAATCCTAAGGGTGTCTATACTATCTCTTCGGGATATCAGAGGTTATTATCCCAGAGGTTGGATGATGTGGAGGTTCACTGGTGGAAGAATGTGTGGAACAAGTTCTCTTGGCCAAAGTGCAATTGCTTTATTTGGACCTTGGCATGGAATAGATGTTTGACTTGGGATAATATTAGGAAGAGGGGGTTCCAGGGCCCTTCTATCTATGTTTTTTGTGGAGCTGGAGAGGAGGATTCTTCTCACTTGTTTTTTTTTTGTCCCTTTGTTGTGTATCTTTGGCATTCTTGGTGGGGTGTCTGGAAAATCCCTTGTGTTCATGCCTCTTCCATGGTGGATTTTTGGAGTAGTCTGGGTAGACCTCCTACTTCGGCTTCCTTTTTGCAAGTTGTTTGGTATGTTGGACCTACTTTCATGCTATGGCAGATATGGTTGGAACGGAATCGTCGTATTTTCCGGGGAGAAAAGTTGTTAGTCCAACAAATTTGGCAAAGAATTTTAGGCATGATTCAGGAAACTATAGAGGCTAAGTGTGATGTGGAGTTCCCTTTGGAGAGACGAGATGCTGAGTTGGTGGATAGACTGGGGATTTAGGGTTTGTCTGTGGCATCTGCTTGTGTTAGGAGAGGCAGGAGGGTGAGAAAGAAAGTTCAGAGGATGGGAAGATGGTTCCCCCCTCTAGTTGGCATTTTGAAGATTAATACTGATGGTTCCTCACAGGGCAATCCTGGGCCTGCTAGGATTGGTGGTGTTGGTAGGGATTATTTTGGCTTAGTGATTTTCTTCTTTGCTATTCATGAAGGGATGCAGACTGTCAACCTTATGGAAGGTTTGGCGATCCTCTACGCTTTGGAAAGGGCTTATGCTTTGGGGTGGCGCAAGGTGATCTATGAATCTGATTCACAAATTCTGGTTAATTTAATCAATGATCAGAAAGTTTATGGTGTTTGTTGGCAGCTGGCCAGGATGGTGCAACAGGTTCTTCAAATTAGCTCTTTAAAGGAATTGGTGTCTTTCGTCCATATTCCGCGGGAGTGGAATAGGGTTGTCGATTGTTTGGCCAAGTGGGCCTCTGAGCATTTAGATGGTCAGATGGTTGAGGAGTGGGAGCAGGTTTCCCTAAGCAACATCATGATTTGGAGAGGATTCTTGCTAAAGATGTAACTGATTATGATCTGGGTTGACGTGGCTCTGGCTTTGTTTGGCCGTCTCTTGTTGGCTTCTGGGGCTATTGCCCTTTTGTTTTGTAATGCTCTTTCTTGATACTCAATAAAGTTTTTACCCCTTTTTATAAAAATAAAGATATAATAAATAATATAAAAATGATAATATTATAATAATATAATAGTCTTAAAGAGCACACACTTAGATTAATAAATATTATATATTATATTATATATATTGTATAATATAATATATAAATATTATAAATAATACATAATAATATAATATAATTAGCCACTAGACTTCTATTGTGGGCCTCTGATTCTACAAATGTCAGCATACCTATCTCACACTGTTAAAACTATTTACGCCTACCAAAAGATAATTTCCAGGTTTGCTGCAAATTACATTTGTTGGTGTGTATACTATCGAATATATGCAAAGTTGCAATGACGACATACGGGAGAGTTGCAATTTAATATGAAATCATATCAAATCTCTTTTCATATTTCAAAACCTACCGTTAAACCATGTGAAGGTTATCAAAAAGTTGTATTCAGTCTTCTTCCATCATTTAGGAGTGAACACATTTAAAGAAAATTTAAATATTATCACTGCTGGTAGATTGTTTGTAGATTGGATTGGATTGGTAGATTGCTAGTAGATTAGATTGGGTTTTTATCTCTAAGTAAATGCAGTATCAAGATCTCTCTAATTATCTAGTAGTCGATCAAATTGCAATAAAAGTGAAGATATTTGTTTTTGTCCACCTTTGCCATTGCCCTAACTCTTGTTGACTCTAACACTACTCAAGATTGTTCTTAAATACATATTACATCTACTTATTTTGCAACAAATATTTTGCAGTGCATTGAAATAAATATAAAGGCTACTTCAAATGGAGGCTACTTGCATGCGGTTCTTGTTATTGTTTGTTTTCTCTTTTCTTTGCTTATGTGGAATGCTTGGTGGCTAGATAACTCCTTGCTTTTTAGGTCTTATGCTTATTATATATTGAATTCCCACTCTTCAATTCAAGGAATTGTTTATTAGGGATGTATGAATTTGTATTATTGCATCAAGAAGGAAAGAGCCTGGTTTTGCAATAAAAATGGTGAGGACTGACTATAATAATCAATGTAATTAGATTAGATATTACTAGAGACCCAAAATGAAATCTTTGCTTGTAGTAGATTTTTTTGTTGGGTTGATTGTAGTCTGTGATTTAATGGATTCGACTGGAAATTTGAGCAAGGGGAATTGTACAAACCGGAAGGATATGTTAACTGGAAGAAATGACCGATAAAAAAATCCAAGCACAGAGGAATCATTAATGTACGATTTGCTTTGGGTATGTTTCTAAGATTTGTGTTCAGAATACCAATTTATCTTATGTTGAATTGGATTTAACTGTAACCATGCATTGCAGTGTCAAAAACCTTCAAGAAAATCTAGAAATTTTGGCGAACTCAACAAATTTAGTAAACTATTTTTATTCATTCATGCAGTTTTCACTCACCAAATCCACCAACACGCTCACGAATTTTATGGGCACAATGTTCCTCTTGGCACTCTTGGGAGGATTTATAGTTGATACTTTTATGACTACCTACTTCACTGTAATAACGTTTATAGTCGTGGAGCTAATAGTAAGTTTACCTTTGTGATTTTGTTTACTTAATTTTCTTGTATTTGTTGGGTTTTGAGGCTCATGCTTATGGATTATAGAGGGCTTGATGATGTTAAAAATATTTACCCTTCCCTTCGACTTGAGGCATGTAGACTACCAAATTATTGCAAGTAGCTATCAACAGGTGTCAAACAATTTAGTAACTTTTAAATCATCTTAAGTGAAAAATTACAACACGTGTCAAACACCTAGTGCTTCCTTCGAGGCTTACTCTTTGTTTGCATTGTCAAGAATTCTTTATAAAAATCCCACCTATAGTAAGGAAAAGTAAAGAAGAAATGTAAATGGGAAATATGTGCTCTGAGCAGATGAGAAATAGTTTCTACTGGGGGAAAGAAGTGATATTTGTGTTTCCAAAGTGGCTCAATAAAGATGAAGGAATGTGTATCTTGGGTCTGATGGTGGTGCTTTTTCTTAGCATACTCAAGGATTACATATCATCGCATCATCTTCATCACATACTATGGGGTGAGAGGAAGGGCAGTAATTGTGTGGTAGTTGCACTCAGCCATGGCATGCATGTGGCACTTGGGTACCCCTGTATGCTTTTTGTCATGTCATATAACTTGGGAGTGTTTTTTGTGGTCCTTGTAGGCTCTACACTTGGCTTTTATGTCTTCTATAGGTTTACCAATGAAGATGAAGTGGATGATCCAAAATTTAAAGGCTGAGAAGAAAGAAAAAGAATTGGTTGCTCCTCCCCACTGTCTTCAAATCTCCTCCATATTGAGTCCATGTATATGAGGACTATGTTGGAGTCTTTATTCAAAGATTATGACTTTCAGTCATATGGAACTACCTCGCAGCCTTTCCTTGTATATATGGTCATATGAAGCTTAGCATAGGTTTATCCCAAGTTACAACACAATAAAAATCCTTTGAATATTTTGATATTATGTTTTACTTTTCATAGGTAATGTTATATGTGTTGCAATCTTATTGTTTGAAACCTGTTGTAATCTTTTAGTTAAGATGATTTAAAAGTTACTAAAATGTTTAAGGAAAATTAATTCTTGCAAGGGGGAAAAGTTTCTATGTGAGGAAGATTTTACCATTATTTTGTAGCTTCTTTCATCACCCAGCTTTTGAACATGGTTTGGATAAATATGAATTAGTTGTAGGAATATTTTTCATTATTTTATAGTTTCTTCTCACCCAACTTGTAGAAAATATTGATGCCTACATACACTTCTAAATTGCAAAACTTTATTGTGGTATTTATGAATTAGGGGTTCATATTGATGGATACAACATTTCTAAATGACACATTCATAGAAGTTTACAAAATGGTTTGGGGCTTGTCTTTTTTTATTTTTTGAGATAATTTTTTTTACTATCTGGCAAAAAAAAAATTTGACAGATGAGTTCAGAACAATTTATCACTATTTTTCTTTTCTACTAATTTCATAAATAGCATTTTTATTATTTTTTATTAAATTTTTTAGGAGAAACGCTTATTTAACTTTTTCAGACAACCATATATCTAGTAAGAACTTGATAAAGAAAGTGGTATTAATAAAATTATTTTCAATTATATATTTATCAAAATTACAAACTTGTGAAAAGAATCCAAAAAATCTCTACACTTAATTTTTGGAAATTTATCATGATTAGATTTTAGATAACTCCACACTGATTTATTTTTTTGTTGAGAAACTGGCACATGATTTATTGGTTCCATTCTTGGTTATTAGTATTTTAATAATAAATTCAAGACATTGGAGAGAAAGGGATAGCTTTAATAGTTAGTAGTTGCTTTAAATGTCAATGTTATATTGTGGTTTCAATCCTTTTTTCTTTAAATTTTGCATTGACATTAAAAACCATAGTTGTATTGCAATGGACATTGTCACACCCATATAAAGAAATCTTGATGCTTATTTCTTTTTCTATATATTACTACAGCTATTGCAGCCCAAATTTAGTTAGAGATCAAGAAATATATTGCAGCCCAAGTTCAATAGGAAGTTGTAGTAAGATGGTTCAAAGTCTCTCATTTCAAGATTGTCTGAATGATGAGGATAGTGTCCACTCTGTAATGTTGACTACAACACAGAGGAAATTCTTGAGAAACATTTTTTGGGGAAGAAACACCAGCCAACATTGAAGAGGTTGAAAGAATGCTTGGAGGAGGGAAGGGAAGAAAGTTCAAAGGAGGAACCAAACACCAAGCGTCAACAAGATAAGAAAAACATTAGTGTGAAGGAAAATGCAAAGCATAATAAAAAATGACATGATGGAATGAAATTCAAAGCAACAGAAACATAGTGGCAACAACGAGAGAGACATAATTACCAATATTGTGAAAAGAGAAAAACCAATAAAGGAAGCTGACTAGTAGATTTTAGTATTGAAAGTGGATTTGTTATCTATATATTTGGAATTCATGGTTGGGCCTTGACACCATTTGTTTGTTTGTTATACAAGTACCTCCATTTCATTTGAAGTGCCCATGATAACGAAACATGATATAGAGCTAACATATTCCTTTAGTTTCACAAATCAATGACACCATGTGATCAATCAAGCATAATCTTGATTTTTCATGATCTTGAATTCTATTTCTTTTTTAGTGGATGGTTGGATTCTTCTCTTTCTTCTTTCCTAGGACACAAAATTCTATAAGGGTTGGTATATTGCCTTAGCATGTTGTTGTTTGGGCTTTTGATATGGTTTTGGAGAAGCAAAGGAGCTTGGGATTTTGGAGAAGCTTACTTTTCCTAAGAGATTAGGGTTGTACAAATATGGTTTTGAAGCCATGTTACTGAATTTTATTGCACAAGCAGTACTTATATTTGTAATTTGTATTGTTCTTTCTTCCATTTTAATAGCTAAAGAAGAACCAAAAGGGTTTTCTTCAATAGAGACTGCAATATCTTAAATTATGGTGCTCATTACTTTCAAATTGCTGATTTCATCTATAATAATTTTCATCATTATTATGTTCAATTTGTACCTTAGAAATACCAATTGGCTTGTACAGTTCAAATTGTAGTTTAATACTTCATTTAATTTGTCTATATGTTATTCTTTTTTTTATAGTATTTCATTTAATATAATATTAAAATATATTTAAATTTTATCTTTAATTCTCTATTGGTGTATCCCTTGAACCTCCTATGGATGCAAGTGCTAGTAAATACTACATTGGAAGAATAAGTAGATGTCATTGATGTTGTTGGCAATATGAGCATATGGAATAAGCACAAGGTATATTGTTATGCATGATGTCAACATTGTACCTTGCTTTGAAGATCATAGTGTAGATCATGTTGGTTGGCTCTAACATGTTTTAGGATGCTTGCATAAGGAAATTTTGCAAGAAGGTTTGATCCAGTAAAGACAACTGTGATGAAAAATTGACTAAGTATTTACACTAGTGTTTCTATATATAGAGCATCCGATAATTGGGTCCGCAAAGGTTCGCTATTGAAGATTTTTCTCTGTATAATATTGTTGGTTAATATAACCATCTAATCTCAAAATTTCACCTTGTTTTGGCCTTTGGTATGAAAGTTATGGGTAATAGAAGTTTGGCTTGACAATTACAGTGTGTTCCAATTTAGTGTATATGAGTTGGAGAATCTGCACTTCTCTGTGGATTAGATTTTTACTTTGTAGATTTGAGGAGATGTTGATAGATGTCAAATAAGTGTGTATTTCAGTTGGCATGATTCTTTGAGTTATGCATGTTTGAATATGAGTATACAATTGGAGAATTTTTGTATTAGGTCTCCTGTGGTGCCAACCTAATAGGTTTGAAGGTATACGAAGCTTATTTAAGTATTGCAAAGTTATGTGGGAGCTATTATAGGTCCATGCCAACCTATTTCAAATTTTTTTGAGGATTGATTCTTGGCATGAAGCATTTTTGGATAGATCTTAATTTGACAAGTTATATTTTGAATATTTTGAATGGTACATCTATTTAGCCCAACCTAATTGATGTTATGAGTGAAGCAAATATATAAGTTAGATCTTTTTTGGTATTTTGATGATGATGAGATATGAAATGAGTTAGTGAATGTGAATTGTGTGAAGCTAGTGTGAATGCAGAGCAAAGTAGAGAATTAAGTCAAATCAATATGAAGAGTTTTGAGTCTATATTCTAAGCCTCAATGGAACTATATTCCAACATATTGTAGATGCACTTTGTAATAGTTCAACACTTGGATGTATGCCATAATCTCTTCTATCTTTTTTTATCTTTTCTCAGCAGGTAGTGATTCCACTTGAATAGTGAGTCCACTTGGATAGTGATTCCATCTATAGTGAGAACTACTATAATATACTATAACTAGTTATAATATATTGTTTTTCCTATTTTGGGTTTTCCACGTAAAAATCCTAGTGTTTGTGTGTTATGTGATGTTGTTGGATGTTTTCATGCTTTTTTTCATTACTGCAATTGAATATGTTATAAATATTAGATGCTTAAATGTTTCAGTGGTTTAAAATAGTATTCATTCACCCCCTCTTAGTATTTCAGTTGTTCAAAAATTGGTATCAGAGCTTGGTTCCTTGGAAGAAGCTTAACCACTTGGGGAAGATCTTGGAGGTTGAACACATGGCTATTAGAAGATTACCCACTCCTCCAAAAGAGATTGCATATTTGATATGAATGGAAAACTCAAAGTTTCTCTTGAAGATCTTGAAAGAACTAAAGGTAAAAATAGAGATCTGAAGGATAATGTCAAAGAATCAAATGAATGCATCAAAAAATTGAGGGAGCAAATCAAGAAATTAAGAGAAATCCATAAGGAGGTTAGTGAGCAATTGAATCAAGAAAATGAAACCATTACCTATCTAAAGGTGAAAGTTGAAGAAAGAAAGAGAGTTGAAGAATGCTTGACTATAATGGTGAAAAGAAAATCTAAAGAATGCACAAAGCCTGAACAAGAAGTTGTGAATATGAGATCAGATCTAGAGAAAGCAAGGAGTCATGAAGACAAATTCAAGATGAGTTCTACAAAGCTTGATGAAATGATTGCAAATTAGAAAGGCTATAAAGATAAAGAAGGTTTAGGATTTGAAAAGGGTGAAAGTTCAAAATTAGATTAAACATCAAATGCTGAAAAGAAGAACAATGGCAAGTTGATCTAGAATCAAAGGAATGTACCTAGAAAATCACTGGTCATACAACCAAATACAGAAAGGTACCCATCTTTTAATGGTTTATATTATTATATTGCGATAAATTTGGACACAAGGCTATGGAATGTACAAGCAGAATGAATCAGAATGTTCCACCTTTTTTTGGTCAATGTTTTACATGCAAAAAATTTAGTCATAGAGCCAATGAGTGCAAAAGTCAAATAATGAATGGCTATAACAATGGTAGAATGGTTCAATATTCCAATGGCTGTTGTTATACATATTATGGATTTGGGAATAAAGCTAATCAATGCATATATAGAATGAATGGAAATAAGATTGGTCAGAAGAATGTCATATGTTACAATTGCAATAGGCCTAGACACATTTCAAAGTTTTGCAGAAGCATAAATATGAAGGATAATCCAGTAAAGAATAATGAACCAATACAAAATATTGATCCAATAGAAACAAAGAAGGAGATGGATAATATTTGGAGAAAGAAGGAAGAGACCAAGGTTAAGGATGAATTTGTACTAGCATCTAATGCAGATGTTTCCTCTGAAAAACAAGTTGAGAGCTTTGTCTCAAGGGGAGCTTTAATGGAAATATTTTATCCCCTATCAAAGAAAATGGTGTTGATGCTCTTGTACGAGGACATGTGGTGTAGATCGACATGCTTGATTTGTTGGAGAAAATTCCATTAGAA
Organism: Sequoia sempervirens; assembly: GCA_007258455.2. Lineage (NCBI taxonomy): Eukaryota > Viridiplantae > Streptophyta > Pinopsida > Cupressales > Cupressaceae > Sequoia > Sequoia sempervirens. The sequence goes on from VDFB02371877.1 coordinate 27,943, forward strand.
AACATTGAAATATAGAAGATTGTGAAGTAGTTGAAGGTGACTGTGCACACTGTGAAAGGTATGCCAACTTTATTATTTCAAGCATTCAATATGAAATTAGGTTAGTTTCAAGGGCTATAAAGTGATTTTACTTATCCAAATTCATTCACAATGAGCATTAAGAAGGAATAGAGCAGTGAAGAAAATATTTGCAGTGGTCAAGGAGATTTTTGATTTGGTGCATTCAGACCCTAATCAGAAAAGTGAAGGAAAAGGTATTTAAAAATCTTTGTTTTCCCTAGTTTCACAGAGAACTTTATTGAAGACAATTTGAATTCATTTAGAAATGGCTACACCAAGGTTTGTTGAGGTTACTGATAGGCCACAACCCAAGTTTAAGAAACATCTCATAAAATCCACAGAGGTTGATTCCTTAGGCGCATTTTCTAAGATTTCATATGGTGTGTTACATATGAAAAACATAAGGGTTTACATTCATTGCAAATTGGAAGAACATAATCATTCTAAGCTAGGAGAGGTGTGGGTGAATGAACTTACAAGAGATAACTTTTCCCTAATTTTTATTTTGATGATAAGTGGGTTAGACTTGCATTGAGCAAAATTCCTGATAGATTTTTCTAGACTTACATTCTTGCATCCATCACAAAGGATGTGATTAGAGAGGTTACAGGTTTGTTGTCCACCGGACCTATTCTGGTACTCAAATCAATGAAAAATGAACTAGTTATAGAATTAACCAGTGCCACATATGATAAAAGGGCTTTGACAGTGAATAACATTAGAAATCTAGCTATCAATCTTTACTTCACAAACAAAAATAATTCTATATCTGCCACCGCAATAAACATTGCCTATGAAATGGTGGAAAAAGGAGTTGAATATGATCTTTGTGAGTTTTTGAGACAAAAACTAATGGAAAATTTGGAGAAGAACAAGGAAAAGAAACATGCATTTCATTATGGTACCCTAATCATTTGTCTACTTTTCTACTTCTTGATAGAAATGTCTGGTACTAAAAGTGTGACATGGTTGAAAGGAAGACTTGTTGCACATAAAATTAGCGACTTCTTGTATGGTCTTAGTGATGCTAAGGCATAAGATAAAGCCCTTGAAGCTTTCTTATTTGTGTTCCAAAAGAGGATGCATGAGAGAGAGAATCCCTAAGAAAATGGTTGAAAAATACAAGGATGAAATCATATTTATGGTATCAACAAATGAATGCATTATTCAAGTAGTTGAACCAAGGACAGTGTGGATCCAAGCAATGGGATATGAGATTATTGAACAAGAGATTATTACCTCAGTTAATATTATGCTCAACAATCCTAAAGACACCATAGAAGGTAGATATGGCACCTATGAAGAAACATCAATGGAGGTGCATATGGAGCAGAAGTAACCAATAATAAAGAAGGTTGAAAAGATGGTTGAAAAGTTTGTGCAGTACATGGGCTTCACAAAAGAGAAAGTGGAGAAAGAAAGAGCAAGGGTTGGAGCTCTAGGAAGCTCATCAAGCATTAAAATATCTACTAGAATAGCTACCACTCCTCCTACTATCCAAAAGTCCTCAAAGACCCAGCCACCTATTGGTGAGAAGAGAAAATAAATTAATAGTCCTCCAGTGAAGGAGAAGTCCCCTCCGATTATGTAAAGTACAAGGCCTAAGAAGAAGAAGGCTACTTCAGCAACACAACCTATAGCCCCTGCCAAGAAGAGAACAAAACAAAAGGTTGTGAGAGAAAAATTTGTTTAAATGTTGAAGAGGATGAAGAAGAGGAATAAGGATGACAATTGGTTCACAAAAGGAAAGATGAAGCTTCACAAGGTGAAGCAAGTGTTAAAATAAAAATATTTGATATCATTGATACAAACAGTGAAGAAGAAATAGAAAAGGAAAAGGAAGCTTTTGTAGTTCACATGCGAGAGAAAAAGAAAGAAGCCACCAAGAAGGTGTCACCAGAGAAGAAGAAAGAAGAAACAATACAAAATAAGACTATGGATGAAAGGAAAAATCAAAAGTAAACAGATCCAGTAAGAACTCACACTCCCATGAAGTTAGAAGCACTCTTCAATGTCATAGTATAAAATGAGATATTAGCATAAACTGCAACCCCATGAGGTGGATAAGGCCACCATTGTAGAAGTTATCATTAAGTATATTGTCTTTTTTTTAGGTTGACATGTGAAACATAAAGAAACAAATACCTATAGATTTATGGAATGTTTTGTTAGAAAGAAGGAATGAATCTATAGATGAAGAAGCAAGGTTAAGAAACTATGCATTAGAAAGGATAAATGCTTCTCTCTCTGAGGAAAAAAAAAAGCCACTTTGGCTACAACATTCAATAAGGAACTCAAAACTAAACAGAGGGTGACAACCCTTATGGGTAGAGATCAAAATGATCTTGAGAGACTAGGAAAGGAAAGTGTTGAAAAATTAGAAGAGATAGCACATAAGTTGGGAATGACCCCTACTCCGGAATGAAATATTGAGGGTGATTTACAGATGGATGATGCTCAACATGAGCATGAGGAAAATGAAGAAGTTGCACAAGATAATACACCTTTGAAAGTGGGAGACATGACAGAGAAGAATGTTGAGGAAGCAGTGATTGAAGAAGACATTACAAAGGAGGATACTCCTCTGGTATCTAAAGAAAATGTTGAGAATATACAAGGCAAACTGAAGATAGTTACTCCCCCGGATAACACAAATCAGTTTGCTAGAGAAGATAATTCAACTAAGGATGGTGAAAAGGAGAATGATTATGCAAAGAAGAGGGATGGCTAGGAAAATGAGAAGAAAGAGGAGGAAAAGAATGAAGATGCATCCGGAGATGCAAAAACTGAAGTAGAGACAAAAGTGAGCTTCAATAAGATGGAAAAGGAGTTGAAAGAAAATACTACAGAGAGTATGAAGACTACTAGTGAATCCTCCAGCTCCTCTGGAGATTCATTAAAAAACTTACTAAGCATGTAGTTCATTTTCCAACCTATTGTATCAACACAAATACTACATTTACCTATGTAAAATGGGAATGTGGACCTTGACAAAATTTCCCTCTCCACAAGCTCCAGTTGGTAGATGTATTCCATGCATATTCCTAAAAGTAAATTATAGACCCATCAAAAGAGTGGAGAACTAATGGATGAAGCTATGAAGGCATTGAAACGGGTCATACCTGGTGATAGGTCTAAATAATGGCTTAGTTTATGTTGTTTTTATACCTGTTTTAAGATACTTTTAAACATATTCTCCAAATAATGTTCCTACATTATACTATCCTTTTATATTATGTAGACTTAAATCTTAATTATGATGAGGGAATTATGATCATAATATATTAGTATTATATGGTTTATATGAATAAATGCATGGAATGTTGAATGTTATGAGTTAATTGTGATAGTTATCCTCGTGTACATGTTTTGTGGAATTAACTTGTTTGTAGTTGAAGAGGAATCATAGTGCAGCAGTTGTAGGGTGAACCCATAGCTAAAGTGATGAATGTACACCAAATCAAGGGAAGTTCCAGGTTAAGCTAAACATGGTGATCATTGGTCAAAGGCATTTAATGAATATTGGATCTATGTTATTATAACCAGTTTAATAAATGTTGAAGAAGAGGTCTCCTTCACCTATAGAAGTTTCACAAGTAGTTGTATGTTTACATACAGTTATGTTTTGACAGAATTCTAGTTCTGATGGGATTCTCTTTCCTTTTCAATTATAAGTTGAATAATTCAAGTCTTAATTCTATGTTCTATTATCTGGAGGTGGAGTTAATGATTTCAATTAGTTGTTGCTTTCAATAAAGATTCCCTCAGTTTGTATATAACTATTGGTTGAATCCATATGATAGTTAGTTGGTTTTTATCAATTTTATGTTACCAGTTACTTTCAGTATCAAGACATGAAAAAATATTCCAAATGATTGAGTCCAACCTGTGGAAATATCTTATATAATCTTTTACAAGATGTAATGAATGGACTTAATCTTATGGGGTGCATAGAATCTATTAGTTATATTTAGTTCAGTTAAAGTGGGAACAATTACTTGAGTAGGCCACTCAAGGTATTGTTCTTCACTTCACCTTTCAGTTATTTATTTTTGTTAATAGTTGTTATTAGTTTATCATTATTCATGAACATATGTAAGTTGATTGGAATTTCATTTCTTGCTTATTATGAATGAATGCTTGTGAATATGCATGTAATGGTTGTTAGTAACACTCTAGAGGATAGTTCAGTTGAGTCATTAGTTTTTATTAAGCTTTTGATTAATGCAGTATTAATTTATTAGAAGCAGTTCAATTACAGTATTTGTTGTAGGTACCCGTAGCAACTAGTTCTGGGTTATGTTTTTATAGTTTTGTAATTCGGTGAATTTCCAACAAGTAGAATAACTTAAGTAGGGTAGTTTAGGTAGTTTTAAGTCCATGAAATCATATATAATGTTGCACCATCATAAGCTTACAAGCCTTGGGTTGACAATTTAATGTGGTCTCAAGCAATGTAGAGTGGATTGTTCAGCTAGTTCAACCTTTGAATTGATTAGATTCTACCAAGTTTACAATACATTAGCTTAGACTCTACACTTGGTGCAAACATTGACACTTCACTTTTTGGTATGAAGAATTTGAATTTATTAATTTATTTTTTTAAGAATATGTTGTTGGTCTCAAGGGACAAATTGAGAATGAGGTTGAAAAGAAGATAAGTAACAAGATGTTGGAGATCACTGAGAAGTGTGAACTTGCACACAATAAGTTTCAAGAAAACCTCAAGGGTGCACAAGATTGTGTGAATGAAGTGAATACTGTGTTTCATTTTTTATGAAGTGGATCAAAGCCACAAAAAACATAAAAGATGAAGAGGACTCAATTGAATCCTAGACAGAGAGATCTTCCAGTGCATATGATCCTACATAAGACTTATATGGAAGCATAAGGTTAGCGATTGAGGATTTTCATGAGAAGTATTTCCATCTATAAGAACAAAAGGAAAATATTATCATGCAGTTTGGGAACATCAAAGACTTGGCGAACTCAAACTTCACATTAGTTTCTACTGCTCTAATGTGTGCTAAGAGGCTATCAAGATCAATCTAGTACCCATCACACCAGAAGAAGGAGAAGACACACTAATAGAGCTAGAGACTCAATGTAGGATGCTTGGCATAGCCAAGAAGATTTGGGAGGAAGGCAAACAAGAATGACAACTTCATGGTCCAAAGCTTCAAGAGTTAACCTCCTCTAGTTAACAATATTTGTATCTTCCTTATGTATTTCCATTTTTAGTTTCATATTATTTGTACATATGTGGACTATGTATAGAATGGATTAGAATACAAGATTTTGGTCTTGCTCTAGTACATAACTTAAGGGGAGTCTATTCAATTTTTTAGTCTGTATATATGCACATATTTCTCAAGGGGAGATCTGGTGTACATGTAGATTTGATACATATGCCCTTTGGCCTTGATGTCAAAGGGGAAGAATATTTTGGAGATTTTTTGGCATGTTGCCATCAATGACAAAGGGGGATATTGTTGAAAGAATAAGGATATTTCATTGATGTTGTTGTTGGCAACATGAGCATGTGGAATAAGCACAAGGTATATTGTTATGGATTACAGTGTTGTCATTGGCGTCAATATTGTATCTTGCTTTGAATATCATGGTGTAGATCATGTTGGTTAGATCTAACATGTTTTAGGATGCTTGCATAAGGCAATTTTGCAAGAAGGTTTGATCAGGTAAAGACAAATGTGATGAAAATTTGACTAAGTATTTATACCAATGTTTATGTATAAAAAGCATCCAGTAATTAGGTTTGTAATGGTTTTCTATTAAATATTTTTCTCTATACAATATTGTTGGTTAATATAAGCATCTAATTCCATAATTTCACCTCGTTTTAGCCTTTGGTGTGAAAGTTATGGGTAATAGAAGTTCGGCTTGAGAGTTACAAGTGTGTTCCAGTTCAGTGTATATGAGTTGGAGAATCTACACTTCTCCATGGATTGGATTATCACTTTAAAAATTTGAGGAGATGTTGACAGATGTCAAATAAGTGTGTATTCCAATTGGCATGATGTTTTGAGTTACACGTGTCTAAATATGAGTATACAGTTGGAGAATTTTTGTATTAGGTCTCCTGTGATGTCACCATAATAGGTTTGAAGATATGTGAAGCTTATTTAAGTATTATGAAGTTATGTGGGAGCCATTATAGGTCCATGCCAACCTATTTCAAAAAAAATTGAGGATTGAGTCTTGGCATGAAGCGTGTGTGGATAGATCTTCAACCAACAAGTTATATTTTGTATATTTTGAATGGTACATCTAATTAGGCCAACCTAATTGATGATACGAGTGAAACGGATATTTAAGTTAGATATTTTTTGGTATTTTGATGATGATGAGATGTAAAATGAGTTAGTGAATGCAAATTGTGCGAAGTTATTGCGAATGCAAAGTAGAGCAAAGAATTAAGTCAAATCAGTATGAAGAGTTTTGTGTCTATATTCTAAGCCTTAATGGAATTGTATTCTAATATATTACAGATGCACTTTGTAATAGTTCAACACTTGGTTGTGTGCCACAATCCCTTCTATATTTTTTTATCTTTTCTCAATGGACAATGAGTCCACCTATAGTGAGAACTTTTGTAATATAGTATAACCGATTATAATATATTTCAAGCTAATCCTCATTGTGGTTTTTCCCATTTTGGGTTTTCCAAGTAAAAATCCTAGTGTTCATGTGTTATGTGATGTTGTTGGATGTTTTCATGTTTTCTTTCATTACTGCAATTGAATATGCTATAAGTATTGGATGCTTAAATGTTTAAGTGGTTTAAAAGAATACTGATTCACCCCCCTCTCAGTATTCTAGTTGTTCAACATACTATATTATTTATACATTTTTTAAAATATAATATAAAATAAATAAATATTTTTGATAATATCTAATATAAACATATAAATAATTTATATTTATTATATAAATCAATTATTTATATATTATTTAATTTAAAGATAAATATAATAGATAGATATAATAAAAATATATATAAATAATAATATAATAGAATTTAAAAAGTAAATATAAATAAATAATTTAACTATTAGGATTTTTATGTTAATTAAATTTGATTTTTTTAAGGTAAAAGGCATATGATGCCTATATATATTATATTATATTTAAATAAGGATTGTAAAATTCAATATGTCATCTCAAAAATTGACATTGCCTTACCAACCCTAGAAACACCTATCTGCTTGTCTAATAAATATGACATTTTAGGCATCCACCATTAACAAGTATATGTTTTTTGGAAACAAAAAAAATTAAAACATGGAACTTTCTATCAGGACTATACCAGTCGATAACATTTTCAACAAGCCCTTACAAAATTTAATTAACCCTAATATTACAATGGATTAAGTATGCTCTATAGTATGTACAACGCCATACTAGAATTTCCTTGACATAAAAGAGCACAAAAATAATTGATTCCTAACTTTTTTCATTCCTCCATGCATGCAAGCTCCATAGAGTTCTCCCCTTGACCTTTAGCAGTTTCCATTTCAATTTGCACAACAAGGAAATTCATCACAAGAGCCACCAATTGAGTAGAATCTAGTTGATAAACATTGAGTGGAGGATGAAATGCATGAGCCCGAAGAAAAGCTATTGCATAGTATTTCTCTTTTATATTAATGTGCATATTGGTGCAAAGATTCCTAGAATTATTTTGCATTGCCCTCAGTAAGATTCTATCACATATGTTCAAAATCTAATTTGATGGCATCATAAATTTCCACAAAAACTTGGCATTGTTTAAGATATTTCATGGGAGAGAGGCCTCCAATGAACCTCTTCCCTTTAAAAATGTCATAATCTTGAACAGCCTTTAAGAGAGCATTATCACCCAAAAAATTGATCCTTTACAAATTTATTTGCCATCTCTTCTAAATCCCCTATAGAATGAAATAAATCCATCAAGTTTGAGAGAAAAATAGAAATAACCTGGGATGGAAATAATACCCTTCTTGCCTTTGGATAGGTAACTTCAATTCCCAACACCATGTGCACACAGTCTTCCACTGGCGAACAGTCCAGATTGAAGATTATATCCAAGTAGTCATGCGAGAGGTAGCCTTCAAAAGACCTTTCCTAGGCTTGCACAAAGTTTGGCGGTAAAGTCCATTCCTATACCTTGGGTCAGTGAAGCAAGAATTGGCATAATATTGCTGACCCTCGCCTTTCCCACTACGAAGGGGAGTCGAACCTGTGATCTCGAGGGATGCAAACCCCAAGCCCTAGCCAACTCCACTACAAGTGGTGGCTATGTTAATTTAATTTGTACTATCTAAAAATATATTAATTAGTCATTAATTGTATTATATAATGTATTTATATATTAATTATATGTTGTATTATATTTATATGTTAATCTAATTTGTATAATATTATAATATATTAAATATTAATTATCATAATTTTATATTTGTACTTAATAGATTTTACTATAGATTATAATATATAATAATAATAATAAATTTATATATAATAATAAATATAATTATATTATCTATAATTTAATTTGTATTATATAAAATATACATTATGTATTAATTATATATTATATTATATTTATATTTAATAATGTTTAATATAAAATATAACATATGCTAATAAATATAACCATACTATTATTTTCAAAATAAATCTATATTATATAAAATATAGTATATAATAATAATAATTTTGTGTGATGTTGCCGGTATTGGCATGGTGTGATGGTTTATAGGTGGCATTGTTGTTCTTGCCACCAAGGTTCAAACCCCGTTGGGGTGGTATTGTCGAATGGTTGTATCCGGTTCATAGCTCTGGTCAAAAGCGTTTACCCCTTGAATAAAATAATAATTTTGTGTGATGTAACACAATAACTTATGTGTTATCTCTCTCTCTTATTCACTCTATCTCTCCTCTATATTTTTATCCCTATTTATCTCTCTTAATCTCCCTCTCACTCCTTTATCTCTTTCTATCCATATCTTTCTCTACCTCTATCTCTCTATATCACACTCTATCTATATCTCTCCCTCTCTCTATTTTCCTCTCCCTCTCTATATATTGAGTTATCTCTCCCTCACTACCCTGTCTTCCTCTCTCTACCTTCTTCTCTCTCCCTCCTTTACCTATCCTCTACATATCTCTCCCTTTCTCTCCCTCCCTTTATTTATATCCCCCTCTCTATCTCTCCTCATCTCTTTCTCTCTCACTCCTTCTCTATTAATATAGCATTTAATAATAATTTTGTGTGATGTAACATAATGACTTATGTGTTATCTATCTCTCTCTTATTCAATTTATCTCTCCTCTCTATATTTCTCTATTTCTCTTTTAATCTCCCTCTCACTTGTCTCTCTATCTCTTTTTATCCATATCTTTCTCTACCTCTACCTCTCTATATCACACTCTATCTATATCTCTCTCCCTCTCCCTCTCCCTCACTACCCCTTCTCCCTCTCTCTATTTTCCCTTTTCTCTCTCTCCTTCCTCTACCTATCTCTCTCCCTTTCCCTCCCTCTCTCAATATCCTCCCTCTCTCTATCTCTCCCCATTTCTTTCTCTCTCCCTCCCTACCTATACCCCTATATATCTCCCTATCTCTACCTCTCTCTCCCTTTCTCTTCCCATATATCTATATATTTCTTTCTCTTCCCATATATATGTATTTCCCTCTTTCTCTCTCCCTCTCTCATTCTCTATTTGTCTCTCTTTTTCTATCTCCCTCTCCCCCTCTCTCTATATCTCTTTATATCTCTACCTCTCTATCACTCTATATCACCATCTATATGTACCCCCTCTCCTTAGATCCCTTTCCCTCTATATCTCTCCATCTCTTCTTCTCTATCTATATTTTTATCTCTCCCTCTACCTCTCACTGTCTCTCTATTTATTTGTCTCCCTCTTCCTCTCTCCCAATATCTTCATCTCTACCTCTATCTTCATATCTCCCTTTTTGTCTCTAGACATATCTCCCTATATATCCATCCATCTATCTCCCTCTCTCTCTCTCCCTCTTCCTAGACCCGTAAATCTATTGCCTCTCTCCCTTTGTCGCTATCTCATTGTATCTCCATCTCTCTACCACTATATCTATCCCTCTTTATACCTCTCTCTATATATCACTTTGTATCTCTATCTTTATATTTTTATCTCTCCCTCTCATTCTTTCCCTTTCTCTCCCTCTCTATATAGTTATCTCTTCCATATCTAGCTATCCCTCTCTCCTCTCTATCTTTATCTCTCTCTATCATTCTCTCCACATCCCTCTCCTTTTTCTTCTCCATCTCCATCTCCATCTCCATCTCTATCTCTATCTCTATCTCCCTCTATCTCTATACCCTTAACCCCCCCCTCTCTCCCCATTACAAACAAAGCATGATTCTAGTGGTAATGAAACCTAATTATCTTCTTGATTTAGATAAATTTTGTTTGGATCCTTATTGGTTTGAAGCTTTCACTTCTTACTTGAGACCCTTTTTTTACAAACAACATAATTTTCTAAATAGCCTACCAATTGACCTCATATGGTGCACAAATGTATGCAAAAAGTACACCATTTTTTTCCCTAATTGACCATCCACACCTCTTTGACATACCCGTTGCACACCAAGGTGTGCTTGCTAGTTAATAATTGTTGTGCATAACCACACTATGTATCATTTGACTAACTGTTAATCAACCATAACTAACCAAAAACAATTGCAATCGACAGTTAATAATATTTCTAATGCAAAATGACTAGCAATATTCCACACTGAGATTGTTGATATAAACATGCCAACTCATGGAAATTAAAACAAATTCACTTTATATGTATGTGTAGAGGAGATTCGCTACTCCTGAGTCTCTAGGATAGGGAAGATTCTATAGGGAGCGAATTATCCTCAACTACCTAAAGGAAATAAGCTCAAGTGACCAAGATGGGTAAAAGGGAGTTTTCTATAATGTTTTATATTTTATGACTATTTATGGGAAAATAAATTTAAAAGCCAAATGCGCAGGCCTCAGAGGTCTCAGAGATAGATAAACTAGCTTGTATCCAGAGGACGACAGTGCAGTATGTGGACGTCTCTATGGCGCACTGTGGTCTTGTATGGGCTGAAAATAAAGGCAGCCTACCGAAACGCACAAGACCTACTAACGACTCAAGAACCAAAGTTTGAAGATTTGACTAAACAAATAGAATGTTGGAAATAAAGAAAATTATAACAAGAAGAATACTAAATGTGCAAGTAAACAAACTATTGAATGAAATGACAAGAGGTGAAAGAAAGTAACAAACTCACGGGTGGTCCAACTATGAAGCCTTTCGTAAAGCTCCACATGAACAACTTGCACACACATAAACAATGAAAAGTGTTGGGGTTGTTTCGGGGCTTTCCTTGGTCAAACTCCCATTTTGGTGTTTCCACCTCCATGAATAGCCAAAGAGACAACAAGACAAAGAAATAGACAATAGACAGTATGGAATGACAATATAAAGAAGAGAACATGCAAGATATCAATATGCTACTTAAACAAGTATGATAATGCAATAAAAGTAAAATGTTACCCTCCCTTTAACAAGCTTGAGAGGTCGAGAGAGAGACACTTGAGTGAGCTTGATACAAAGATGTAGATCCACAGACGTGCAAGAAGCCCGATGTATAAGAGAATGGAAGATTAAGAGAGTGAGTTGCAATAATGAAGCTAGATTGATTGGAATGAGAGAATGAACGAATGAGAGGGAAGAATATGATTTTGAATGAAGAATTGCATGAAAGAGGGTCATTTTCAGGTGTTCCTATAACTACAAATGCATTACACTTCACAGGAATGTGAAAGTGTAACATCCCAATGGTCATAGGATTAGGAATCTTGTCAAGATGTTTGTGTGACACACATATGTTTGTGCAATGTGGAAGTGTCCCTAAAAAATATTCACTCAATGATTGAAAGCGATGGAGTCAAGGATGAAAATGAAGGTGAGGAACAAGGTGATTAGCATTATCATCTTTATTAGGCTAAGGTGAAGGTTATGTAATGTGAAATTGCATTGGGGCGCAATTTTACAACATTACAGTATGATATACCTCAAGGAAGACATTGACCAACCTTACATATCCTTGACCACCATGACTGTAGATAAATAATCTGCATCATTGTCCAAACACTAATCTTGTCAATTTACAATTTAGAAAACTAGATTCTCGTCACCAATTCTAGTTGCATTATTTGCAATTTTCAAAGGTAATAAACTTCAATCAATAAATCTCCTTGATAGTAATCTTATGATCACTTTGTGGCCTCTCGAACCTCTTCACATGCTTCTTAACAATCTTCTTGTTTAAAATAGGTTGAGGTGTAGAAATATTTTCTTTACTTTCCTTTCTTTACTCCACACTGCTACCCTTCTCCAGCATGTTGATTTCTCTAATAGAATTTTCATTTTTTCCTTTTATTCTTGAGTGGTTGGGTGCAACAAAAGATGACATTATTTATAACACAAGTATTAAATATATTTAAATGTATTCAATCTATGTGAAACACCTCAAAGTGCCTCATTAGTAGTAGCTATTAAACTTCTCTTCAAATGCAACCCAACCAGAGCATAGGGAAACACACAAATTATTTTCCAAATCAACATCAAAATTAATATTTAAAAGTTATTGTGGATTTTATTGGATAGCAACTAGAAAACTAAATATAATTTGTTTTTTAATTTTTTATATGAAAATAAATAAAATAGAGGGGAAAATGGGAGTGAACAAGATGAAAAAAAGAAAAGAAATACAATTGCATGGTGAATGTCACAAATTTTCTTATGGTTCGTGTTGCTCCTCTGTTGACAAAATACAAGAATAATTGACATACATCCACGATTGTTGCACGTGGTCTATATTTATTGGTCATTGTATGAATCACTTTGGAAGAAAGACAAGAAAATGAAGGAAAACAAAAAGCTCTAACTGGGCACCTACTCTGGTACCATATTTAAATTGAGAAAAACAAAGAGTACAAGGCTCTAATACCACAAATTCAGCCATTCATCTTCAACATGAACATTACTACATTCAATGGCTTTATATAGGCATTCATCTATTAACTGCCCAAAATTACCTAGAAACTAATCTCTACAAACTAAAGTGATTATTACATAATCACTTACATTATTAATTAATAACCTATGTTAAGCACTAAATTCCTAACACTCTTTAAGTATGGTGACCTCGATGGACTTTCAAAAGGGGAGTGCATTTTTCAATGACTCAAGATTGGTTGATCATAATGAATCTAAATATTTTGTTAGAGCATGTGCCTATCCTATTTTAATATATTTCTATTATAGATGGATAGAGGAATACGTGTCTTGTATGGATATATGTTTAATTTCTATGGTTGTATGTTTATCTCAAATAGATAAGTGTGTATCTCATATCAATAGAAGTACTCAACTATATATATGAATGAACACATAACAACTTTAGTAAAATAATAAATAAATAAATTTAAACAGTGGAAATTTTTGGTATAACAATTGGGACTTTGCTCCTCCTCACTTCTAACTTTTCACTATTCTTGACTACAGTTGGACCTGTGTTTAAGAAAAAAATGTGCATTATTGAAAAAATGGTGATTCCTATCAGATATTGCAAAGAGCGAGTGGCCACCTATGTCTTCCGAACACATACTGTCAGATCCATGTGGCAATGATGGGTGGACTATGGTTGTTACTCGTCGTAATAGGAGAGATAAGGATTTTTTCATTAATCACGAGAAAGGGGGTCATTGAAACCTAATACTAGCTTTCACAGTAGACCTTAACAACCCAGGGCTCGTAGAAGCCCTAACTCTGATCTTGGATCTTTCCCTCGAGGATGACCACCATTCGATAATAAAGCTCAAGAATATTTTTCTCTCTGAAGGACTATAAATCAGGGGTATCGTAGGCCGAAGTATAATGGTTCTTACAGGAATTTGTAGAACTGCTCTCATGATTTTCCCCCAAGAAATAATTTTGTACCAGCCAAAGGAGGAACGAGAAATTATAGATCTCCACCATATGGAGGAAATAAGGAGAACAAAATTATGGCCCAGTGTCCACCCGAACCTTGGAGGTGGGAAGGTCAAGGAAAAAAAAGGAGAACTGGGGGTCAGGAAGAGCCCCGCTGTAGGAGAAAAAGAACAAATGTCAGGGAAACGTTGTTGGGAATAAGATGCTATTTAATTGCAACCCTAAATATTATTTCATGTATCTCCTAAAGTCCTTGGAAAGTGTTCCCCAACACTAGGATTAGAAAGAGATTAAATTTGAATGAAATAAACATGTTAATTGACATTTGTAATTAATTCTAAATGATAGGAACATGTGGGGATGCCCATGAAGAGCTCCTACAAAATAGGAGCACATGGGGCACCCACATGGAAGGTGGAACTCACCTTGAGTTAAGTTAACTGTTTGGAGTAAAAGAGAACACTTCAATAATGCATGTAAAGATCCTAGAAGTTAGGGATTGATGTTTACATGATGGAGCTCAGTTCAATTCAGTTTAGTTCAGTTCAGATCAATTTAGTTTAGTTCAGTTCAGTTCAGTTCAGTATCAATTCAGTTCAGTTCAATTCAGTTCAGTTCAATTTAGTTTAGTTCAGTTATGGTTTAGTTATCTTCAGTTGCATGTAGTTAGTTTGAGTTGCATGTTAGTTGACTTCAGTTGAGTTGAATTGCATGCTAATGCTTAAGTTGCATGACAGATAACAGGTGACTACTTACAGTTAACAGGAGATGATCAATCATGCATGATATTTGCATGAATGATGGAGAGATATGTTTTAGTTAACAAAGATTGACTTGGACCCACCTTGGGCGCTCAAGTTGGCATCTTGAATTTAACACTTTTGTATGATAAGATATTTTATAAGGCTGAGTTAAGTGGGCCCATTCAGGGGCTCCAACTTTGAGGATAAGCTTAGAAGATATCTTTAGAATCAACATTGAGTTAGGACTTCAGTTTGGGACGCCCAAATTGATGGACTTGGTTTGACATTGTTTTTCACGATAGAACTCTACTTGCAAAGAATAGGTGTGGGTTTTGTGAGATAAGCATTGTGCTTTGTAATTGTAAACTCTTTGGAGTTTACAAGGCTCAATATTGTCTATAAATTGCAGCAAGTTGAAGAGAGTTTTATCAGATTTTATTGCAGTTTGTGAAGAAGAATTGTTGAAGGAAAAAGAAGCATCTCAAGCAAGGATTGGAATTATTGTAATCTTATTCTGAGATTAATTAATACATTGATTCTTGGTGGAGTTTTTTCCCGAAAGGGTTTCTCCACGGTATATGATGTGTCACTTCTATCTTCTAGTCTTATTCTTCTATAATCTTCTATCTACTTCTACAAATGGTAAAATGAATCTAAATAGATAATCATCCACAAATAAATTGTAACAAAGAATAATTAATTAGATCTACAGTATAATAGTTTTACAAGTTTTAAAGCTACATAATTACCTCCATTTTCAACAAACACCAAGCCTTCATCATCTGAACTAAATGGGGGGTTTTGGGAAAAGGTTTCGTGGGTCAATCCCACACCAAAGGTAAGTATTACTAATTCCCATATGATTAAAAGGTTTTTAGATCTCGAAAAAAATGCTTTGGTTGGTCAAGTTTGGGGAGAAAAGCTATCTCTTTCTCATATCAATGGCTAGGTTGCTTTAAATTGGTGTGAATCTTTTGACTTGTATCTGCTTTCGAAGGACTATTTTATTATCCTATTTGATAATAGGGAGGTGAAAGAAAATTTTCTTAATGAGGGTCCTTTTGGTTTGGGAAAAAAAAAATTCTTTGCAATTTTGGAAGCCAAAATTCTCAAAGGAGGGTCTTTTGGGGGTTAAAAACCAATATTTTTTTTTTTGAATCTTCCTTTTGAATTTTTAGAAGAAATTTCTTTAAGGGAAATGGGTAATGCTTTGGGGGGGTTTTTTAGAGAAGATTGCTTCATTGAGATGGGTTTCCCAACCTCTTTGATCTAGGTGTTTCTGAAAGACCCTAAAATCATCCCTATCGAGGTTTGCATTCTTTCAAAAGTTGGGATCTAGAACCAAACCTTGATGTACATAGCAGATCTTAATTGTAAGAGGGATGTTGGGATAGGTTATAAATTGGCTTTCCTTCATAGAGGTTCTGGGATGGAAAGTTTGGCTCCTTCTTCGGATGAAGATGAGAAGTCATTTGCTCTTGTAATTAAAATAACATGGGTTTTAAGCCTAGCCCTAGGGAGATTTTTCCCCCCTTTGCACACTCTAATGTTGGCTCTTATGCCACCGGTTGTGTCTCAGATTCTTGAGGTAGACATGCCTCTTTTGGAAGATGCTATCCCTCCTCACAAGGCCTTAGATTTGTCGTCCCCAATAAAAGAGGTGTCTAAAGAGCATTTTATGGACATGGTGAACGAAATAGTGGAGAAAGTTGAAAATTCTTTACTAAATGAGATTGTGGATGAGCTAGCTTGTGAAGATGATGTTGAGTTGGTTCTATCCTCACTCCTTATCTCCCAAACTGAAGCAGTTATGCCTAAATTTTCCTTGCCAAAAGTAAAGACTAGGAGGAGGAAGCCAAACAATCAAAAAACGTAAGAAAAAATTGCGGTAGGTATTCAGACAACCTTGGAAAGAACTTTAAGGTCCACTAGTAAAAGGGTTCTCTTCAATTATGTGGGTCCTTCTAAACATAGGAAAAAATTGTAGTCTAAGGAGGTTTCCAGGGCTTAGATAAGCCTAGAAACTAACCTAAAGAAGAGGAGAGAGGATCTCTCTCCTTGAAAGGAATGAAGATCTTATCTTAGAATGTTAGCGGCTTAAACGCCACTAACAAAAGACACTTGATCAAGCATTAGATAGAGGGTTTGCAGTTGGATATTGTGATGTTGCAAGAAACAAAATTGTTAGAGTCTTTAGCTAATGTTGTTTTCAGTTCATGGTCTAAGTGGAAATTTCTTTTTGTTCCTACTAGAGGTGCTTTTGGGGGTCTGGTCATTCTTTGTGATCCTAGAAAAGAAGATGTGGTGTCTTTTCATCTCTCAAATAATTGGATGGGGGTTCAGGCTTCTTGTATCTTTTCTAGAAATTGCTTGTGGTTGATTAACATGTATGGTTTTTGTTCCACTTCCATGAAAAAACATCTTTGGGAGGAATTATCAATGGTTTATTCATTGATCTCGGGGGGCTTGAAGGTGTTTGGGGGAGACTTTAATGCAGTTCTGAATGTGAAAAAAAAGAAGGGTGGAATTAGTTCTCCTATAAGGGTGATGGAAGACTTTAGAGCCTTTGTTTCTTTGAAAAAGATGTTTGATTATGTGTTGAAGAATGGTATGTTTACATGGACAAATAGGAGGAGGGATTTTTGTCAGATTTCCAAGAGGTTGGATAGATTTTTTTTTGTTGGATAATTAGCTATCCTCTTCTCATGATTTCTCTTCTCTGATCCACCCCATTTCTGGGTCTGATCATTTTCCAATATCACTGTTAATTTTTCAGGAGAAGCCTAATGTAAAGAGGCCCTTCACATGCCCAGTTTCCTTTGCAGATTTCAGACCTATTTCTCTTTGTAGCACTTTATATAAGATCTTCACTAAAGTGGTCTTTGTTAGACTAGCAACTTTGATTCCTTTAATTATTTTGGAAGAGCAATGTGGTTTTGTCCTTAGCAGAGAAACTGTTGATGGGACAATTTCTACACATGATATTCTTCATTCTCTCATGGAGGAGAAATTTCATGTGATCATTTTGAAGCTTGACATGATGAAGGAATATGATAGAGTAAATTGGCAAAAAAATTTGAAGATGTTATCAAACTTTGGTTTTTCTCAGAAATGGTGTAAGTGGATTTCTTCATGTATTTTAGGTGCAAGTTTTTAAGTTTTGGTCAATGGTTCTCCTTGTGATCACTTTAATGCCACTCAGGGGGTGAGATAGGGGGACCCCCTCTCTCCCTTCCTTTTTATTTTAATGGTAGAAGGTCTTAGTCATGCTATCCAAGCAGCCAATAGCAAGAATCTTTGGTGGGGAATAAGGATTAAAAATGTGCCTTGGTCAATAACTCACTCCCTTTTCGCAAATGATACACTTTTGTTTGGACATACTAGTCTCTCAAAGGAAAAATCCATGCAAAGCACCTTATCGTCCTACTCAGATTGCTTTGCCTAGCTTGTAAACAAGGACAAGTTGAATATCTTCTTCTTGGATGTGAACCTCCTAGTGTAAGGCAAGCTCCTAAGATTTTGGGGCTTTAAACATGACTCTCTTCCATGTAGATACTTGGGAATTCCCTTCTTCTCGAGCAAGGAGAAACATGATTGTTGGGACAAGGTCATTTCGTCAGTGTCAAACAAAATCATGATTTGGAAATATAAATGGTTGTCATTGGCAAGAAAATTGGTCATGATTAAGTCAGTATTGTAGGCCCTCCCAATTTATTTAGTGTATGTCTTGGAGATTTTGAAAGGGAAATCAAACTTGAGTTGCATAAGGTTTTCAGGGAGTTCTTGTGGGTTGAGAATGTGAAAGAGAAAAAAAAATTGTCTTTGGTTGCCTGGGAGAAGGTATGTCTCCCCAAGGATCTTGGGGTGGGAGGCTGAGAGATATGGTTCTCCAAAATAAGGCTCTAGGAGCTAAATTACTGTGACAAATTTATAAGGATCCGGACTCCAAATGGTTTCAAATTATGAGGCATAAATACCTTGACTCTTGGGAAAGAGAGAATGTCTTCACACTTAAAAATCCTCCTTCTGGCTCTAAGATCTGGAACTTCATTATGTCTTGCAAGTCTATTATTTTTCCACATCTGTCCTGGGTCATACATAATGGGAGGAAAACTTTTTTCTAGGATGATGCTTGGAATGGTAATCAACCTCTTCAATTTCAAAGTAAGTAAAATGGAATTGCAGTTCTTTTGAAAAGAGTATGGGGTTGCAAAGTTTGTGACTACTTGGAAGTTGACACTTCCTCATTCCCTCTTACATCCAAGTGGAGGGATTTTGATTTTCTACCTTTCCTAAAAGAATTGAAGGATTTTCTTCATAATGAGTTGGCCTTGAGGAAAATACTGTACTCAACTAGGGATGATGAAATCATTTGGACTAAATCTTCTTTGGTCTCTTACAGTGTGAAAGAAGGGTACAAATCCTTAGTTAAGGTTGATAGGTCTCTAATGTGGCCAACCAAACTTTTTTGGGGCCCTGATGTGCTTCCCAAGGCAAGAGCTTTTGCTTGGTTGGAATTAAAAGATAAAATTTTGACTCACTTGCAATTAGATCGCCTCGGGATCACTCCCCTCTTCCCTTATGTTCTTTCTGGCAAGGTCTTTGAATATGCAAATCATCTCTTGCTTATTTGTGATTTCCCCTCTTGTTGTGATCCAGAACAGTCCGAGGATGTTCTAGAGTAGTCTAGAGGTGATGAAACTGGGAAAAACTGAAAATCCAATTTTTTGAATTTTTTCAGTATTTTCTAGGTTCTAGTAAATCGCATTTTACTAGAACCTAGAAAATACTAAAAAAAATTGAAAATTTGAATTTTTGATTTTTCTCAATTTCGTCACCTCTGGACTACTCTAGAACATCCTCAAACTATTTTGGATTATGTTGGTCTTGGCTAATGAGTAGATTAGGTTGGTGTAGCCCCATTCATTGTTCTCTCTTGAAACAATTTCAAGCTTGGCCTGCCTTATTCAAAACTTCTTCTTTTTCTTGCATTTGGAATCTCAGTCCTTCTATTGTAATTTGGAACAATCAGCTTGAACGCAAGAACATGATAATTTTAAAGAAAGCTTTATATATTAGCCAAGTTTTGTAGAAAATTGAAGCCTCGGTTTTGGAGACGGTGATGTCTTTTGTGCTTAGGAACCTACATGCATTGATATCTTTCATATCATGGGATACTTGGTTGCTCAAACATTGGCCTCTGTTAAAAACCCCTCTGGTACATGGATTGATTCAAAATGTTAAACTAGCAGTGAATAGAAGTTTGATCAAGTGGTCCCCCCCTGTTGGTTGGATCAAATTGAATTTCAATGGTGCTTCAAGGGGTAACCCTGGTTTATCTAGTGCAGGCATGATTCTGAGAAATCACAAGGGCAATGTTGTTAAGGTAGCTTGTCAATCACTAAACAATGGCACAAACGTGGCCGAATTCAATGCATTAATTTTGGGTCTTGAGTTGGCATTAAGAAATAATATATCTATGCTTGTGATTGAAGGTAACTCTCAAATTGTTATTGGGGATCTCTCCAAAAAAGATCTAAATGCTTGGCATTTAAAATATTTGTTGCAACATGCACTTTCCCTTTTACAAAATTTCTCGGCCTTTCAAATTCAACACTGTTATAGAGAAGCCAATATGGCAATAGACAGTCTGGCTAATAGGACCATTGATTACTCTATTTCCTTCTCCGTTTTTTCTCATGTTGATATTAAAAACCTTCTAGACTATTTTTTTTGGCTTATGGAAGTTTGTTGGTTCCTTATTTTACTAAGCTTTGTGGCACTTATGCAAGCCATAGTTTGGCTTTGTTTTTCTTCCAATGTCATCTTGATGGTAAAGGTGACATGTAATAACGATCCTCTTGACATCTCAATGTTTTCTCAGTGACTGATGGTCCTCTTAAAATCTTTTATTGGTTGCATCCAATGGATCTATTATACTAGGGGAAGGGATAGTCTCCATGACATCTCTAGCCTCCTCTTGTTTTTGGCTCGTGGTGGTTGAGGTAGTGTCATGACGGTCTCCTTGATGTCCGTTGCCTTATTCTTTTTGTCAATTATTCATATTTTGGATGATGGTCCCCTCAACATCATGGGCATTGAAAATACTTTGTTGGCTACATTGAATGCTTGTATTAGACAGTCTCCACAACATCTTATATTAACAATTGGACGATCTCCACGACATCCTCTATTGTTTATCTTTGAGGGAAGAGATGGTCCTCATGGCATCTTTGTTCTTTATTTTCCTCTCTCATGGTTGTGATGGTCTCCTTGACGTTGGATGCCTTGCTCATCTATCAAGAAAAGGTTTTGATGACATGGCCTTTATGGTTCCTTCCCAGCACACTCATTGCTAAGATGGCATCCATGACATCTCTTGGGGTTGTTGGTGGGTTCTTGTTAGCATTTTCACTATGGTCTCTTTCACCTTTATGATGGTCCCCTTGACATCATTGGCTCATTTTGTTGACATGATTATTCACATGGTTTGTGTACTTTTCATCCAAGGCGGGGTCTCTCACATGGTTGGGATTGATTTGTACGAGATTTTCCTAATTAAGGAAGGGTTTTTGGAAACATATTTACATGTTGTGATCTCACTCCTAGGTCTTCTCGGTGACTTCATTATGTTGTGGTGGCTTCTTCATAGCTTGAAATTTGTCTTGAGCTCTCATTGTAGACCCTTGGTATAGTGTTGTTGGCTCTATTTTTGGTGCAGGCAATTTGGAATTCATGCGGAAGGTGTAGTGGTTTTGATTACACATGCTTGATCTTTTATTGCATGGCATCTTCATTTTGGGTGGTGCATTTATCAGTTTTTTAAAGCTGTCCTGGGTGGAAAACTCTACATTATTTGGTTGTGGCTATGCTATATGTCTTGTTGTGATTATCATGGATAGCCTCTTTCAAGTATTTATTATGCCCCGCTTCTTGGAATTCAGGGTATGTTATCACTGTGTTTATGTCATGATTCAAATCACCTTCATAGTTCATTGTTCGTAGTGGAAGAGGCAATTGTGAAGGTTTTGAACAAAGAGTGGCTTGAGATGCACCCTATGTCCCTTCTACATGAATTAGATACTTTATTTGTCTCCAATATCATGGACATTTTGTGGTGCAATGAGATAGTGAAATTCATTTTTGGCAATTTCCTCCTGCCCCATGTCTGCCCAATGTATATGATGGAACTTGCATTAGATAATTATGACCTTCGGGCTAGTAAAAACTTGATGGGTGGTGTTCTTTGTAGATAGGTGCTTGTCTTCCTTGGCATTATGTGCTCTCTTGGGTGATACAGTACACGACCTAAAGGCTACTCGTTCTAGTATGTTTAGGGCACGCCTCCATGTCTTGAGGCCAACATTGGGCTATTTTTTTGTGGCTAAGTTGAAAAACTTGTTCAAAGCAGTGCAATTCTTGTTCAAGCATGCCCTTGAAGACCCTCTCTATACATCGTACTTTTCTCCTCTTGCTGCTTGGCCTCCCCTATGGAGAGTGGTAAATGATAGTGCCTTGTTTGATTGTTTCCTCTCATCGTTTTGATATTACTTTTTTTGGTTGATGACCTATTTCATGTATATTTGTGGTTGTACTCTCTTCATACCTATAATTGGTCTAATAGCCATGGCATATCTTGGCCTTTTTGGAGGGTGCATGTAATGTTCTTAGGGGTTTCAATAATTTTTTGGTGATGAAAATTATAGAATTATAGGCTATCTTTGATGTATGTACTTGATCTTTTGAAATCAATGAATTTTTTTATAGTGGATTTGCCACTTGTACCAAAAAAAAAACTTTTCCCAATTCTTTCATTCCTCTAAAATATCTCACCCACTCCTTTGAATTATTTAAGATGACATTAATGCCTAGATTTGACTCCTTGGGGTTACACAAACATATTCATCCTACTAAATTATGATTGATTATCCCAAAAGCACATCTATAGACATATTTCAATAAATGATGAAGGCAAAGATGATTGACATGAATGTTGTAGTTGAAACCTAGATGCTACTAGTTTATGTGCAAGGTGCTTGGCTTCTTGTTTGAACATAGGAAATGCATTTTTCTCCTTAAGGCTTGGATTGCACTAAGATTCAAGGAAGATTTAGATTGATTGTGGTTCCTTTCTCCCCTTCAATGTATTGACTAATGAACTTTATCTTGACCTTGGAAATCCCACAAAGGGTTATCAAAACACATTGAAACCAAATAGTATAAATGTATGATCAATTTTTATAATAGGGGTTGGTCATTGAGCCAATCTTATCACCACATAAGTGTTTCAATTTCTTATAGGGAATCAAGTGATGCAAGTCTAGTTTGTAAGTGGATGGGATACATACTATAACTCATAGGAAGGTTACTTAATTTTCATAGTGCATGCAAGTGGATGTCTCCATGATAGTATGTAAATGATTAGGGGGTGCTCAAATCTAATTGTGGATAATCTCTTGCTTTATTTGTTGGTGTGAATGTATTAGGGATAAAATGAATGCATGACAATTCTTGATTCATTGCAAGCTATTTTGTAATAGTCTTTCCTCTATTTCATGTGGGTAGTTGTAGCATTCAGATCACATCTATTTTGTTCTTCAAGTTTATCCACTTCTTCTTTGTGGGTCATGACTTTGTTTTCCAATGGAGTAGGCATTGGTCTAATTAGTGAAGGTCCAAACATTTCTAAAGTGGATTCTCTTTATTCGTAGAATTTTAGGAGTAGATTAGGGTTCCTACATGCTTTCATAATACAATATGATACCTTAGAGAATATCTTAAGTTATTGTCAATTGATTATATTGTTATAGAATCATGTCATGCATGCCTACATGATACAGAAGCACCTGGGCGTATGTGGAATCTTGCATAGCCCAAAAAATATAATTAATTCAGTTTTAGTTTGTTCTTCATTTGTGTTATTTTGGTTGTGTTTTAGTTGGTGTGATATGGTGGATATTGGTGCCTGCCCATATTTGAATTTAATTTAAAAAATCATTTAATCTTCCTTTGGAAAAGGCAATGCCTTATTTTTGGAGTTTGCATTTGTGAGACATAGCTAATATTTATATGCTTATAAAAGAATGATATGTTTATTTAATTTGAACATAAAGTATTTTGGATAATATAATAATTTGATGTTAGAAAATTTTAATGTTATATTTAATGTTTTGAATTATAATTTTCAAAAGTACTAATGTTCCTAATTAGATGTTGCAGGTGGGCAGTCTCGGTCCTTAAGTTTTGGAGATAAAACCCAAATGTTAAATGTTTATTATTGGTTTTAATTTAGGGAGATTAATGTTGAAAATATAATTTGATTTTATGTGTGTATATTTGTGAAGGGGAGATGTGTTTTCATTTGGATTATCCTTTTATTCAAATATTGTTATAAGGAAATTAAAGAGTTGAGAGTTATTTTATTTTTGAAAAAAAGATTTGAATGGTTGAGGGAAATGGAAATGAAAGGTTGTTATCTTTCTTTATTTATTGTTTGCTTCTGGATTGGAATGAGGAGGGTTGTAAAATGGTAAACTTGGATAGCCATGGTATGCTGGGATTATATTGGTAATTCTTGTGTTGTTTTTAGATTCTTGATAGTTGTCAAATGTATTGGTGGTTTTTGTGTTGTTAATGGATTCTTGATGGATGTTTGTTTTTGTTTGTGTAATAGAGGGTTTGGGTGTGTATAAGGATTTGATCTTGCCTAAGGGCTGAGAGCCTCCTTCGTTTGGGGTTGAGGAGGGTGCGAAGCCTCTCTTGGGGATGGTTGATCGAATATATAAGTATGGAATTGTGAATGATATTGGAAATCCATGAATGGCAGTTGGTTATTGTAATGAATGGAAGTGGATTGGATGGTGGTGGTAGTGTGTGGAGATGGTTGGATGGATGGTAGTGGTGGTGTGTGGAGATTTTTGGATGGATAGTGGTGGTTGGGTGTGGAGATTGTTGGGAAGGTGATGGTAGTGTGTTGAGGATGATGATGTATATTGAAAATTGTGAATAAACATTTTCCCCAAGAGGGAAGGGAATCCCCCTTCTCCCCCTATACTAGAATTCAATGAATGAACTCATTGTGTGTGAGTCAGTTTTAATGTCTATTTTGATTTTAAATCTGTAAATGGGCATTAGGTTTTGTCTCCTGCTCAGGGTGGACTATTTAGTCCTATGGTTGGGTGGAGAGCAGGACTGGCTGCTCTAATTTTGTGTTGCAAGCTTAAAGGGAAATCTAGTATATTTTTAGAACTTTTCGATGTATGTAAATCATTACATATTGTTGAATTTGGTTGTTAAGAGTTGCAGATTGAATAAAAAAATTTGGTAGAAAAGAAAAGGAAACTTTTTAGAGTCGGGTCTAAATCAGCTCTAAATCTTCAAATGTGGATTGGTTTCGACTGATATTTTAAGTTATGGTATAACGTGTTTTCTTTGCTTAAAGATTTAGCAAATACCATTGTGGATCATTTTCCTCTTTAATAAGAAAAAAATTATGATAGTATTAACGTCATGAAGATTTTTATTATGTTTTTGCCACAGTCCACCATTGTTTAGATTTGTAATAAGTTTTTATTTGTGTATTCTAAAATATCATCCAACAATGGTATTTAACTAAATTTGAAAGAAACTCCAATAGTAAAGCATTTAATTGATTCATGACCCTTTGCAAGGTCTCCCATTGGGCATTTGTTTCAATTGGTTCTTTTTATCTAACTCCTCTAATTGGTGTTCTTTCATTTTTATGTACTTTATTTCTAATCGTGGCTTTCAAAGTAAGTAGGTTAGATCCTTCTACTCTCTCCAGCTTCTCTCCTTGGTTATTGGTGACGCTCCTCCATCGCTTTTGGAACATGCGAGGTCTATTTAGAGATTTGTGTATCATTATTATTTAATTTTTCACTTGTTCTTTTAAACTGACAGATTAAGTGTTATTCATAATGTTGATACAAAATTTGGCAAGGTAACAACCCTTTTATGGGAAATTTAGTTTATGGTGGACCTATTGCATTAAACTAAGTGACCTCCAAATTTTAAAGAAGTCGGCTTATATAATTGGGGATTGGAAAGGGAAAAGGAAACATATATATAAAAATAAGATCTAACTTAAGGCGATGCGCCAAGACATAGATAATAGGCACGATAAATCATAGATCTAGGGGCCCGATCAACAATTTGTGATGTCCTAGAGAGGCAAAAACTAAAGATTAAAGTATAAACAATTCATTCATTGACATAAAATAACTTTGCACCCATATTTACTGACAAGAAGAGTCACATGACATGATCTAAGACAACAAATTTGCATTCAATTTATAGAAGTTCTGCAAATGAATCATCCAAACAATAACAACACAGTCTAAAGTTAATCAAATATGATAAGAAGAGCACAAAGGTTGAATGATTGGCATAGTTTATGAGTATTTTTGCAATAATTAAAAAAAACAATAACAAAGGCCTGGTGTCTTTTCTTAATCTATGTTCTTTCTAAAAAATCCTCGAACCTCTCCTCTGAAACAAAGAGGAGTATAAATAGCTCAAATGCTCCCACCGCCTTGGCGAGCAGTAATAGAAAAGATCCATGAATCCTTGGAAATGA
This sequence comes from Sequoia sempervirens, assembly GCA_007258455.2. Classification (NCBI taxonomy): domain Eukaryota; kingdom Viridiplantae; phylum Streptophyta; class Pinopsida; order Cupressales; family Cupressaceae; genus Sequoia; species Sequoia sempervirens. Next base: position 54,362 of record VDFB02371877.1, read on the forward strand.
TGCAAAATCAAATATTCCTCTTTTCCATTGCAACTAAAAAGATTCCAGCCAAAGCATCAGGTCACTCCAAGTTTAGGTGTATCCTCTACAAATGATGGCAGTGGTCCCAACAAGGTCGAGTAGACAAGTGTCATTACCTTGCTAAAACAGTTATGACACGCAGCAAGAAGTCGCAATCCTTGGCTCGCTCCACCCATCGTTTAAAAGAAACACCCACTGTGTTCATCTTTTTTCCTTGCTATTGAGGGCTTGCGCCAAGGAGACATGTGTAACCTGCCTCATTAGTGGTATTGATTGTGGGGCTTGCTAAAATATGTGAAGATGAAACCACGTGGCATGCAGACTGAGCCCGACTCAAAAATGAAGAGAAGCGGCTTTCAATTGTGCGCAGAGCAGACACGTGGCAGCGCAACGGGGTTGCTTTGAAATGCGAAGGGAAGAGATCCTTTAGGGAGCATAGAGCAGACATGTGGCAGCGCAGCGGCATTTATCAAAAAGGGTCGAATGACTTTTAATGCAATGTGCGAGCCGATACTTCAAAAAAATAAACCACGAAGGGAGCTCGATGAATATTTATTCACAACTTTTGGTGACTATCAGGGGCATTTTACTTGAGGAACGGAGAACCCAAAATTTCTCTGGCTATAGACCAGAGTCCTACCCATTGGACAACGGCTTTAGAGCTTAGAGAGGGCATCCTGCAACGGTAGCCAGTCAGCCTTGGACGGTTTTGATATGTCACATAGATTCTCTTGCGCTCCGCTGAGATCAAGCATTTCTTTATAAGGTAGCTTCGTCGATAGGCCATCCCCGGACTCGCATAGAAAGAGTAGTCGCGCAACTAGATTGATAATACCTTCAATATCTGTTGATGTGGGAGGTTGGTTGAAGCTTTGTAAGACAGTTGTGTCTTGTCGCTTTTCTTCAATTTTCACTGCAAGTTGCTCAGTAGTGGTCACAAATCCATTCTCAAGAAATGGGGAAGGCAAGCCCATCGCAGTCAATTGAGAGAAGCTTTCTCGCACATTATCTAGAGTCACGCCCAAAGTGGTCGTGCATGCCCTGGCTCGTTTTATGGTCGAGTGGCAATAGACAAACTTGTTCATCATCTTTTTAGTAGCCTTATGATCATTGATTTCTGCTCCAACTAGTTCTTCATCAGAGACTGAGTACAATTTGGTTAGCAATCCCTGCGCTTCAGGTACCTTTTCCATGATGAACTGCGAGAACTCCCCCATAGTCCTCTGAACCTCCTAGCTCAAACTTGTCGCCTGAGACATGTATTGAAGTATTGGCTATAACGTCAGGAAATAAGACTTGACCTTCCCCCAATATGAAGCGTACAACTAATGTGCTATTGGGATGATATCCAGCTAGGCAACAAGAGCCTGGGGAGTATTCTTTAAAAGGGAAATCTCTGCATCCCTTGCGCTAAGGTACTGCATTAGCTCTGCGATCCTCTTGTTGGTGGATGCCAATTGTTCCTAAACATGAGCTAACTCTTTAGTCTAGCTCTCCTTCGCCTGGCTATGGTTTTTCAGTTCTATGTCAAGGGAATACTTTGCCTCCTAAAGCTCTACTTCTATTTGGGCCTTGCAACCCTCAAATTCAGCATCCTTCTCCTGTAGATTTTTCCCATATTGAGCTTACTGTTGATCTAGCACCTCATCTTTTTGCATCATCCCCTACTCATATTCAATGCACCACCGTTCAAGCTCCTCATTCCTCAACTACAAATTATGTTCCGCCAAAGTCAATTAGCTTTGGTATTCTTGATTCTTAGCATGCAACTCGTTTATGACAGCGGGGTCGATGGATTGAACCTTTGCAAGTTCCTCCTGAAGTTTATTCCTCTCTGCATCTACTATCAATGCTCTCTCTTTCAAGCATGCAACATCCGCTCCTAGGGATTTCTCCCTTTTTTCCAACTAGCTCTTTCTTTCAAAGATTTCAGTTGCTCATCCATCTTCCTCAGCTTGCAGTTAGTTTTAATGAAATCGGAGGTGACCACTCGTTGTGTTTCCTCCATGAGTTCAACTTTATCCTGCAGATGAGTTTCCTTCATGTCAAGACCCATGGCATACAAATCATAATCTTCTGGACGCATCTCCCCTTGCTACTTTGCCACGGTCGGGTACATGGTTGCAAATTTCAGCGCTTGTTGAGTCTCATCATAGATAGTATGCATCTTTGGTTCCACTGACTTTTGATCATCCTTGGATTTTTGATTTTGAATCCTACTGGCGCGCGCCTCCTTTGTAGCATCATTTTGTGCAATAAAATGGGATGGCGACAGGACTAGCCTGCCTATGAAAGGAGCACTGGGAGGTAGGGAATATGGATAGGTAAGTTTAATAGGCGCAGGCAGTTTCTTCTTCTAGAGAGTGATAGTCTGCGGAGAGAAATTAGGCACATGCTAAAGCTCAGTTTTGGAACCAAATAAAGGGCTTGTCATCTGCCAAGGTTCCATTGGTGAACCAATGGGAGGACTCATGGTTTGCAGCGGTGAGGGAGTAGTCATTGTAGAGTTCGTTTATTATGAGAAAAAGGGAGCATCTGCGATGATAGTAGCAATATGGGTGCCAACAACGAGTAATCTTTCAGAAAGTGAGGAAAAAAAGGACTAAGCAGTAGCGGCTGGTGTAAGGGTTCACGAAGGAGTAAAGGTGAATGGATTCACTCGTGCGGACTGGGAGAAACCTCCCGCAATCATTGTATCAAAGGTGGGAAAAGAAGAGACAATACTCATGGTGGGGGTCGTCACGGAGATAGTGGAGGATACCAAAGACTAAGAGGAAAGAAAAGTAGGAGTGAATGTTACCTATTGACTGGTCGATGACGGATCCTGGCTCGTTGTGGGTTCCATATCCTTCTCGGGCTCCTAGCTGGCTACGAGCACTTGGCTTGTAGTGGGTTCTTGTGAACCTTCTCCGACAATAGTTTATGTGCATTGTCGCTTTGTGGGCGGGGTTTCTCCAACCTCAGTAGTCTCTACTGGTTGTTTTTGTGACACTCTTGTTGATTTAGCGGCCCAAGTGAGTGATTGTGAGGCCCTCAAAACATTGAATCGCACATTTGAAGTTGCATAGGAGGGCCACCCTGCGGAGCTTTTCGCTTGATGAGCGGAAGACGTTGGGGTCCCCATTTCTTCTTCTCCTTGTAGTTCAGATTCATCTCTCAGGCTGTCATTCCCTCTAGCGCTTGAGTCAAAGGTTGCATGTCCATCATCCCACCATTTTTAAAACTCTTCATCAGCTTCCAAGCTTCCATAAGGGGCTTCAAGCTGCTTTGTTTCCTAGCGATATACCCAAAAGGCTCTCATTTTCTCTAGAGTCCATTCCTCCGTATACCGTAACTTGTTGTACATGGTGGTCCCCATCTTGACATTCCCATTAGCCTCTGGCACAAAAAATAACTTATTCCATATCTCCCTATTATCTTGTGGGAATATGCACCAGCTCAACCAAATGTTCATCTTTATCCTCCCGCGGGTTGCGCCTCTTTTCCTAGTAGGGTCAAGGAGCATGAGTAACCCTCATGTGCACGTGGAAGATCATTAAAAGGATTATACTTACATTTATCGCATATCAAAACCAACCCTAAATGAGCCAGCTTATCTTGCAATAGTGGGTGTGTCAGCCTCTTTGCCAGGGTCACCGTTTTGAAACTTATGGGTAACTTGAGCCATCCCTTCTTCTTGGGAGGTCCTCCACAAAAGTTGTAATCAATAATGCATTCTTGTCGATACATTTCAAGAGCCAACACTCTATTTGTGATGCAGGTCGAGAGTCGGAATGGTTGGTAAGTGAAACCCCACATTTCGATGATTGTGAAATCCGCGCCGAAGAACTAGTCGCATGCGGGAGTAAAGACTTGCATATATCTTGTTTGATCCATTTTGAGTCACACCATGCCATCTTCTCCTTGTAAATCTTGCAAAATTGGAGTTAGAAAGAAATCCAAAAATGCATAGTAGTTAAATGTTACAGAGAGGAGAGGTGTCCATGTAGATACTGGCTTTCTTTTTCCCTTATAGACAAACCCACAAACTTACTGAAGAAATCAGGGTTTTGATGCAAAATAATATGGGCAAGAAAAGAGAGGAACCAAAACTTCCGTTCCTCCAGGTAATTCTCTATTTTCCCTATCATTTCTTCTACAAGGAAGTCTGCGAAATCATACCAGAAAAAATTTTTTTGCTTGCAAAATTGGAAACCCGACCCTAATTGAAAAGTGTGCACCTCCTAGTCTATGTCCAGGCCATAAACAAATGCTAGCATTGAAAAGGCCTCCTTTAAGTCATTCTCAAACGCACCGTGTGGCACCGAGATACTTGGTGGGTTTTGGCTCGTCACTCCCTACTTGTCAGTTTCCTTAATTAAAAACTGAGGGCCCTTCCTCATTTCCCTCCATGTGTTTTCTCCTTCTCAAGAGTGAATGCCTCAATCCTCTCACTTCTGGTGGTCGGGTCGGGGATACATAGCATATGCCAGATAGCCTGCAGGCTGATATTAACCATTAAAGTTCGGCCCTCAATGTTGTGGGTGCTTGGGTTGTAACATTGAATGGCCACATCAACCAATTCTAGGCAATAGTGCACTAATGGGACCATGTACTGTGGGATCCTGCTGAGCCATATCTTTTTTGTCATTGATATCTATCTCTTGGACGTCTTCATCCTTTCACAAGACCCTTCTCTCAAAGACTTGGGGTTTTTTGCAAGGTGCGGGTCATGAATATTGTCCCAATCCTCCTGGACCTAAGCCCGGTTTTCGTAAATCTTGGGCTTGTCTATTTCTAGCATGTTCACCCATTTTGGCTTGTCTGGTATACCAGGCATAGCATATGAAATTTTTTCATAGACATTAACATGCGATGCCCATATGGCCTTAAGTAAAGGTTGTGTTGCCTCCCTTATATCTCTTGTTGTGAACTTTCTGCCATTGTCTCTTTCGATCAAAAGCTTTTGTGAGGCTTGAATTCTCTACAACTTTTTCCTCGGCTCTGGGTATGCTAAAAACCTTCACTCACTCGATTTTAGCGTATTTGAAAAGACTCTTAGGCGTTTAAATTTTTTGCATGCAATACTTAGCTATCTTTTCTCAAGGTGGTAGATGAAAGTGGTTTTTACATTTAATTTTTCATGTACCGCCCACCCTTTGGCTTATGCAAAAATGAATTACTTTCCATTTTGAAGTGACAAGAATTCATAATTGCATTAGGCAACCGTGTGATATAGTGTGATTTCCTTGAAACTTGGGACGACAATTTTCTCTTAGCTTAGCATTTGCATGCGTTGGAAATTAATATCCCGAACGGAATGATTAAGCCAAAGAAAATGATCAGTGCCTAAAAAGATATGAATCTTGCCTTGGGTTTTGGGAAATGCCTGAGAAGTGACACAACAGCTTCAAGACGGTGCAGCTCACTACCGATGAACACCACCATCTTAAGCTAATTAATTAGCTCTCATTAACTTTGCACACATTGAACCGTACTTAGCAGGTGCAACTGGTCAGGAAATTCGAGCAAGCTAAGGCACAATTCTCAAGTTAACACTTGATTATCATCACGTTTTTAGAAAGCCCATTACCACGCCTTTCCTCGATTTTTCTATAAATAGGCATCTAAGTGGTAATGAAATCACAATTAGCATTTGAGCAGCTTTAGTAATAGGTTATTGACTTAGCATTTGGATTTGGTAATTGGCGAAGTATTTTCATAGGCTAGGCTTTAGGCAGCTTTCAAGAGTAGTTAGCAGATAGTTGTAGTGTGTCATTACCATGAACACCCCCATTAGGCTAGTGTCACACAAGTCATAGACGACCTTTCTTGGTGAGATTTCCACCAGACAACTGAAAAGAATGACAAAGAACAAACACTCCCTGGCTCTAATAGCCATGAAGTGGGTTCTGGACCGGGACTGTTTGGAGTATGAGGACAAGTATCAAGTTAATACCAACATCTGCTCACACTTTGTCGTGTCCATGTTGGATATTGGCATCCCTAGGCCATTGGTGTTGAAGTTGGTCAAAGAAATTTTCCCCAAGAAGTATTTGAACGATCTTGGCAAAGTTGTCACTAACGTTGCATATGGGGTAGGCTTGCCCACCGCAAGCAACCTTACGCGCTACATTGAAGAAGAAGTGGTCGTCCTGTGGCTGTTGTTCTTGAGTGGATTTTTCCTTCAGTCATAAAATGAACACTGTCAAAGGGTCACCCGTGCATGCCATTTCCTCTTTCACATCTATAACGTGGTGGTGTTCTACAACATTGAGTGGTACACAAACTTCAGGAACCTAGTGTTCCCTCCACCACTGGTTGTTGTTCCTGCTAATATCATTGTTGTTGTTGGTGGTGCGCCTACTAATGAAGAGATAGGGGATGTTGCAATTGATGTGTCCATTTTTGTTGCACATGTTGGTTGAAAGTGCCTCTTTCCCCGTATTCTGCTCTCAAGGATACAATACCCATCTCCTAGTTTTTGTACATATGCCTGAAAAAGGCCTACATATAGCATATACGAAAAGGAAGCAACATATAGTTATATACTTTTTCAAATATGGCCCTTAAGCCATTTTTCCATATAAATATAGAATCATATATATAATGAAATATAGCTTTATAAAATCCTTGGCTCCTTTTACTCTTAGTATTCTGCAATATGAGTTTTTGTTCTTTTCAGCATATGTATTTGATTTCTCCTTACATGTGAGTATTATTTTCTTCGTTCACCTTGCTATGAATTGATTTGCCCTACTCTCTGCAATGATGGGTTATTTCTCTGCCCCGAAGCATGAATTAATTTAAAAAGACCGACCAACATAACAAAAGGAAAGAAAAATTAAAAACACTATTAACATATTTACATCAATAAAAGCATGCAACTTAATGGAACAATTTAAGATTAATCCCATTGACCAGAATTCCTAATGCCTCTTGTTCCATATTTTCCAATTCAAAGGCATTATGCTCTTTGCACTTAATTATTTTAAAGGGGTCTTCCCAAAGGCTATCAAATTTCCAATGTTGACCTGGCTTTTTTGTCCTTTCATTAAATTTTAGCACTAAGTCTCCACAATTTAAGCCTTGGTTGGAAACCCTTTTGTCAAACCATCGCTTAACCACCTACTGGCAGTTAGTTATGGCTATTAGGGACTTCTCCCTTTTTTCTTCTACTTCCAATAATTCGTCCAACCGAACCTCCATGGCACCATTCTTCTCTATCTTGAGGGATTTCAGCAATTGGAGTGCGGGAATCTCCATGGATATAGGCAACAGTGCCTCTTTGTCGTACACCAGCTCATAAGGCGAAGTCTTAAGGACTTGTTTAGGAGTTATGTGGTCCACCCAGAGCGTCGCTCAGAGGTTTTTATGCCATTCTTTTTGGCGTTTCAAACCAACCCTTTTGAGGAGTCGGACCAGGTTCTTATTTGTTGACTTGACTAGGCCATTACCCTATGGGTATTAACTTGACAATGTCTTCAAGAATATGTCATTTGTTAGTGTGAAGCGACATACCTTTGCACCTAAAAAATCCCTCGCGTTGTCAGAAATGATATTTTTCGGAGGACCGAACCTTGTCACCAGTCATTCGAGGAAATCCACTATCTCTGCCTTTGTTGCATTTTTAAGCGGTGCAGCTTCCATCCACCTTGTGAAGTAATCTGTAGCCGTTAGGATCCACCTATGTCCGGCGCTGGAAGCGAGATTTGATCATTCCAATGAAGTCCATACCCCATAGCACGAATGGCTCGTTCACCACTATAGGTTTGAGGGGCATCATGGAATTCTTTCTTCTCCCTATAAAAAAATTGGCATTCCTTGCAAGCCTTCACCAAGGAGTGCGAGTCGTTGAACAGTGTCGGCCAAAAGTAACCCACACACATGATCTTGAGGGTGGTGGTCTTAGCGGAGAAGTGTCCGCCCGCAGCGTTGTTGTGGAAAGTGTCAAGGATTCTCTTTGCTTGCCCTGAGGTAACACATCGCAGGAGGATTTCATTGAAGTTCTTTTTGAAAAGGACCCCTTCAATTAGCGCATTTTCGCAATTCTACAGTCGATAGTATCTCCTCTTTTGGGGGGAAAGACCTAACGGATACTTCCCCGTTTGCATAAATCTCACTTTGTCCATCAACCAAAAGCTTCTGAACTTTGACTCATTTTTCATAACAAGTTTCGGTTGCTCTTCTTCAACGTCCACTTCTTCATCATGTGTCAGGTATTCGCACAGTCCTCTTCCTCGGATGGTTTTGGTGGGTTTGACTTCAATGTCATATTCAAGGATCTTGGTGATCCAATTAGCTCTTTTTCAGTGATTTCTCCCCCCATGATGTATTTGCGCACACTAGAATGCACGACATAAACTATCACTTTATTGTAGGAGATTAGATGGCAGAACTTCTTAAGTCCCTTTACTATTGCAAATGCTTTCATTTCGATGAAATTATAATTCATCTCATATTCCTTCAGGGTCCGGGAGTAGAATGCCACTAGATGTTCTCGCTTTCCTTCATTGTCCTTTTGAGTTAAGACAATAGCTATACTTGACTTGCAACTGAATACATACATTATGAAGTCCTTAGATAAGTCTGGATTAACCAGTATAGGAGCTAAGGAAGGAGCATCTTTAACTTTCTCAAAGGCTTCTCTAGCTTCCTTTGTCCACTTAAATGCTTGATCCTTTTTTAACATCAAAGTGATTAGCCCGGTTATTCCTACGAAGTCAGAAATAAATTTGCTAACAAAATTTACCTTCCCTAGGAAAGACTGGACGCCTTTCTTGTTAACTGGAATGGGAAGCTCCTTGATGGCTTTCACCCGCTCGGGATCAATTGAAACTCCTTCTTTGGACACCACATGTCCTAGTAGCTTGCCTTGTGACACTTCGAATACACATTTTTTTGGATTCAGGGAAACCCTGAACTTCTGGCATTTTTGAAAAACTATTTCTAAGTGATCAAAATGATCATCCTTAAATTTAGAGAACACGGTAGATCATCTAGATAGATTAGGATAATCTTATTGATTAATTCGTTGAAAGCGATATCCATTTCCCATTGAAAGGTAGCTCTTGCATTTGAGAGGCCAAACGACATTTTAGCATACGTGAATGTCCCCCACTTTATAGTGAACGTAGTTTTGTGTTGATCCTCCTCTTTAACCTGGATCTTATTATAACCTAAGAAGCCATCTAGCAGGGAAAACATTTATGATCCTGCCATCATTTGCAAGATTGACTCCATAGAATGCAACCGATAATGATCCTTTAGGGATGCTATGTTTAGGTCTCAGAAGTCCACACACAAGAAGATATCTCCATTCTTCTTTCATACCAAGATCAAGTTGGATACCCACGTACTATGCTTGATTGAAAATACAATCCACGACTGGATTAGCTTTGTTAGCTCATGCACCATTAATGCTTCAATCTTTGGTTTCACCGGCCTTTGCTTTTGTCGACTGAATTTGCACCTTCCACCAGCTCGATTGTGTGTTGGATGATGTCGGGATCGTATCCCTTTAGATCATCATAGGACCAAGCCATTACTCCTTCATACTTCTCACAAAAATTGATGAGCCTTTCTTTATCATGATGTGGGACATCCTTCTCGATTTTGAGTTTTCTTCCATCTACGACCTGAAGATCTGTGTAGTCACTTTTTTCCACCACAAACTTCCTCTTGTCATTTCTTGCATCATCACAATTGAAAAGGTTTTTGAGAGTGACCAATCCCCTTGGAAGCTTGTTAGATTTGAGTTGAATGATTTGTCCCTCATAGGCCTAAGCCACCTTTGGTTGGAGTTGATTGGCGAATTCTCTTGACTGTTGGATGAATGAGGCAATGTGTTCATCACTTTCAAACACTTTCCAGCTTTGATTGTTATCAAGAATCGCTAGTTGGACTATCACTCGTATAGAGCACTTGTTGTGAAGGAGGTCAGAGGCAGGATCAAACTGGGATCCGACTGCTACCATGTGATCCACGTCGCTATTTTGTTCTCGGGGAACGGTCTAGATGTTGAAGGCTTCAAAACCCTCAACTAGGTCCTCGACCCAATGCCGATAGGATCTCATGCAGACATTCTTTGCCATGGAAATTCCCCGGACTTGGTTGACCACCAGCTCAGAATCTTTGAACACCATTAGTTGCTTGATGCCCATCCAATCTATGAGGCTTAAACCTTCTACTAGTCCTTCATATTCAGCTTCATTGTTCAAGCAAGCAAACTGGAAGAAAAAAGACCTCAGTGTCTTTTCATTTAGTGGGGATATTAAACATATCCCATCTCTTGCACCATTCTTGCATCTTGCTCCGTCAAAGTGCAATGTCCACAGTTCAAATGCTTGACCACCTTCAAATCCTTTGGTAACCTTTGGGAGCACTTGATCTTCATCATAGATGACATAGGTGTCCAACTCGGTAGCATGGTAGTTTTTGAAAGGGTTGTTGTCCATATGTTCGCTCAAGAGAGCATCTTCTTGATTATTCTGGTCTCCACTCACCGGTCTTCGGTCACCTTTTCATCTTCTAGTAACTTAGCACAATACATTTCTTGCTTGGTGATAGAGGTATGCGCAACTTCAAAATTGATCATGGCTTCATTGGCTACATGTTCTGAGTGTAAAGCTTCAGATTATATCTTCATCTTTGTACCATGCTTGGTTCTAAGGATCAAATGCGAACAATCCATGGACAGATATCCACCTACTTTTGAAGCAAATTCTCAAGATAACCAAAGGCCAAACATTGGGGGAACATCTATGATCATAGTGTCTTGTGGCACTGTGATACTAGGGAAAGAAAATAGAGTCAAGGGGAGTGCCTTGATGACACCTATGGTTTCAACTCTATTTCCATCAAGTTGCATCACTCCCCTTTTTAAGGGTTCATAGTTGAGTCCTAAAGCTTCAGCTATTTGCCTAGGCATAACCGTGGTGCTAGCAACAAAATCAATCATGGAATTATGTAATAATTTATCCCCTACAATAAGAGTTAAGAAGAAGGGTTGAGGCTTTGGTTTATCTCTTTCTTCAGCAGGGGCTTCCGTTGTGCTATTTGTAAGAACTTTGGCAAAAGAGGGTTGATTAACAACCTTTACTTCAGGCAACTGCTTCATCGACGTTGCGCTAACCTCTTCCTAGAGAGCCTTATGTAGTAGTGTCTTCTGCTCTGGAATAGCTAGGATGTCCCACAGGGACACATTAATAGAGGATTTCTTTAATTGTTCCACCACATTGAAAGGTGGCGGATTTAGAGGTTTATGCTCCTTTGCTCTTGTTATAATAATTTTCTTTTGTGGTTTATATTGCGACATTGTTGCCGAGGTACTAGGCATCTAGTCAGAAGCGCTTTTAAGTTGCAGACTGGCTAGTTGCGGAACAACTGATTCACCTGTAAATCTCCTCTTTAAGTGAGTGTTGTAGTCAGATTGTTCTTGTGGCATTTTAGATGTGAATGTATCATTGGCAAACACCGCTTCTTCTTCCATCCATGAAAAGAGTGTGTGGTCAGGAGCGATGTCCGCTTCTTGTTCTAGTGACATCCTTTGCATTTGCGCGGTGAGCACCGCATTGTCCATTTGCAAAGAGGTATACACATAGCTTCTAGGGGCTGATGTTGTAGCTTGGTTGCACTGCTTTGCCACCTTTTATTGTAAGTTGCCACACGGGCAATTTCAGGGGATATGTGAATCACCGCAAGCAACGCACCAGGGGTTGGTGTCATAAGCTCAATTATTTTGACCCACAATCAACTCTCTACTCAAGCTTAAGTTAGCGCTTTGTAGCGGAGTGGGTACCGATACCATTTGATTCATTGTTTGCCCCTACAGATTTTCTGGAGTGCCTCCTTGGAACTGGTTTTGTTGGTAAGTGGACCTTTCACCTTGATAATTTTGGTAGGCAGGCTTCGGAGGTGCGACTTGGTTGTGCTTGAGGGTAGTTATGTCGTTTTCCATAGTCTGCAGCAATTCCTTGAGATCGCTCATTTCATCCTTAGAAGAGCCAAATGTAGAGGCAACACCTTGTGGCGATGTCGCATATGTGTACATTAACTAGGGAGCTGTGAGCATACTAGTAGAAGGCATCTCCTAGATAGGAATCGATATTTCAGGGAATATAGGAATGATGGGCCAAGGTGGCAACTTCTCGACGTCTATCAAATTGTTCTCCGCTTTAATAGTGATGCTATATGTGCCTGGTACTGTGGTTCCGCCTAGAGATTGAATCATCATTGAGATGTCGGGATTGATGGCCTTTAGGTAGAAAATGAATGCCAAATCCGGTGGCGGGCATATATCAACCTGAATCCTTTGCCAGCTCGTATGGAACCAAGCATTGAAGTTAGCCATGGCTTCATGCGGGGCCCGCTTTATGACCGAGAGCTGGTAATAGAGCAATGATCGGTCTCCTTCATTCAAAAATCTCTAATAGAAAGGCTCACCAAGCTCATCCCAAGTTTTGATAGTATTTTCTTGTAGTTTGCAATACCAATCAAGTGCCTTACCCCTGAAAGAGGCAACAAGCAATCTTAATGCCACATTTTGGGCTATAACCACATGTACCAGACAAACATCTGCAATGTCTTGCAAATGTTTGGACGATGTTCTTGAGCCATCTTTGGTGAATTTAGGTATAGCCTTTAGGGTGAAACCGAAATAGGGGCCCAAATGACAGGTGCTACTGGTGCAACAAGAGGGCTCCTAGCATCCCATGCCACATAATTTCTATTAGCAACAAGCAACATGGCTAGCAGAAAGGGAGGAGCAAGCAGAACGTTTACTAATTGGGTTGCGGGTTGTATTGTCCCTAATGGTGGTACTAACAAACCAGGATTATTTGTTGTTTGGGACCTAGTAATAGGTTGATGGCTCATACACCCTTCTGAAAATTTGATTCATTTAAGCGCAGTCCCACCGGGCCTGCCAGAAAAAGAATAAACTGTTAATGCCAAAAGTTGGCAAGGTAACAACCCTTTTATGGGAAACTTAGTTTATGGTGGACCTATTGCATTAAACTGAGTGACCTCCAAATTTTAAAGAAGTTAGCTTCTTTTGTAATTGGGGTTTGGAAAGGAAAAATGAAACGGATATATAAAAATAAGATCTAACCTAAGGCGATGCGCCAAGACGTAGATAATAGACATGATAAATCATAGATCTACGAGCCCGATCAGCAATTTGTGATGTCCCAGAAAGGAAAAAACTAAAGATTAAAGTATAAACAATTCATTCATTGACATAAAATAACTTTGCACACATATTTACTGACAAGAAGAGTCACATGACATGATCTAAGACAACAAATTTGCATTCAATTTATAGAAGTTCTACAAATGAATCATCCAAACAATAGCAGCACAATCTAAAGTTAATCAAATATGATAAGAAGAGAAGAAAGGCTGAATGATTGGCATAGTCTGCGAGTCTTTTTGCAATAATTAAAAAAAACAATAACAAAGGCTTGGTGTCTTTTCTTAATCTATGTTCTTTCTGCAAAATCCTAGAACCTCTCCTCCGAAACAAAGAGGATTATAAGTAGCCAAAATGCTCCCACCGCCTTGGCGAGTAGTAACAAAAAAGATCTGCAAATCCTTGGCAATAATGCAAAATCAAAGATTCCTCCCAGCCGTTGCAACCGAAAAGATTCTAGCCAAAGCATCTGGTCGCTCCAAGTTCAGGTGCATCCTATGCAAATGATGGCAGTGGTCTCAGCAAGGTCGAGTAGACAAGTGTCATTACCTTGCTAAAGCAGTTATGACACACGGTAGGAGGTCATTGTCCTTGGCTTGCTCCACCCATCGTTTCAAAAAAACACCTGCCGAATAGACACGTGGCGACATCGCGCAACCCGTGCTCATCTTTTTTCCTCGTTGTTGAGGGCTTGCGTCAAGGAGACATGTGTAACCTGCCTCATCCTTGGTACCAGCTGTGGGGCCTGCTAAAATATGTGAAGATGAAACCACGTGGCATGCAAATGGAGCCCGACTCAAAAACGAAGGGAAGCGGCTTTCAATTGTGCGCAGAGCGGACACGTGGCAGTGCAACGGGGTTGTTTTGAAATGCGAAGGGAAGAGATCCTTCAGGGAGTGAAGAGCAAACACATGGCAGTGCAGCGACGTTTATCAAAAAGGGTCGAATGACTTTTAATGCAATGTGTTAGCCGATACTTCAATAAAATAAATCCTAAAGGGAGCTCGATGAATATTTATTCACACATAATATATAATGAAATGTACGTTTTACAAGATAACCGACTTCTTTATGAGTATGTGTGTAATGTAGATGTTTGTTTATTAAAGATACTTTATAGATATATTTATATGATTGGTGAAGGTATCACAGGTAATATTGCATTGTTATATTTTTCTGCATTTTTGGTAAGTGTCTGGTGTTAATTATACTAAAGTGTTTGGTTGCGGTATCACGAGTCTTGTTTCTTTATTTTTCCTTTATTAAGTTGTATGTCTAGTTTCTTCGGCTTAATTAATATAATTATGGTTGATGCATTTCAAAATATGCCTTAGTAATGTGTGTCTTTCATAGCAGCACTTCAAAGTAAATGCAAATCCACCTCTGCTACAACTTGCATAGCTAATGCCTATTTATCTTGCTGGGTCTTTACTACTAAATGTGAAGCGTCATCTTCGAATGTGTTTGGATCATAAACTTTCCTTTTTCCTTTATTCTAGATTTCAATGGAATAGGAAACTTTTACTAGTTGTATATTTCATCATATAGATATATCGCTAATTCTTTGACATTCAGCGTTGGCAATGTAATCTTTCTTTTTTGATCTAAACCGTCACTCTTTTTAGCCGACTAAGTTGTCATAGCATAAGCGTTTTCTTTTATCAATCCAATTATTGAATATATAAGTAACTTATATTCTTTCCTTAGTTGCTTCGTATAAATAGTGTTTTCCTAATATCTTTTACCTTCACCTTTAAGCAATTAGGCAAGCAATAAATTGATTGCTTACTGGGCAATATCCATGCGGAAGCTATTATTTCCCTCTCGGTCTCATAGATTATCTTTGCTAGCAATCACACTTTCTATTATTTGTTAGCATGCTTGAGTTTTGTTTTTATTTAACTCTCTATTCTCTAATTAATTTGCTTTATTCCTTTCTTTACTTTACTCGTGATCTGTATTTTCTTTCTGATCTATGTATTTCCATCAATTTGTAAATAATATCCCTTTGGCTGCCAAGTTATAACTAATTGTTGTTGCCAAATGTGTAAGTTGCTATCTTGTTAGCAAGTTTATGATGTTTTAAGTGGTATCCTCTTGTTGAAATTCCACTTTGCAATATTATTCCTTATTTGCAATTTATTTGATAACAAACTCATTAAGAATTTCTTTCTTTTCTAATTAGCAGTTTGATAGTGATTAATGCGCATGTTTGTTATGCTAATAATAGAAAAAAATATTAGGCAAAATATAAGGGCCATAGAATATTTGGAAAAATACAGTGTTGTGGGTCTTTGAAGTGTCTCGTTTAAGCAAAGCATGTTTTAACCGTTGCATGCAAAAATTTAGATTGTTGTCATGCTTTTGGCCGATTTGATGTACCATGACTCTCACTAATTTTGTTCCTTATCAATAAAATAATGTGTTATTCTATAGCATAGTAATTATTAAATGCTTGGGACATCTCTAAGTGCATCTATAATGCTTCATTTATCCTTGAGGCATAGTCGATACTAATTTTGCCTTCAAATGTTTCTTCTGATGCATAGTCATTTCTATGTACCTGCAGTGTAACAATTGTTAAATATCTTGAAAATAGTCAATACATCTTAGGTTTAGCAAAGTTTCCTTTAATAAATGTTATATGACCTCTTCTAAAGCATATTGGTGATACCACAGTATATAAACTGCTCCTTTATAAAGTTTTTAATGTTGATTTTTGCTAGGATACAGTGCATACTAAACTTGTTCTCAACCACAGTTTCTGCTATGGGAGGAATGCATTACAACATGTTGCTTATGTGCATCTTTGCAAAATGATACTATGATTTCTAGTGAAAGAATTGGAGAACTTGGAGAGGGGTGAAATCGTAGAGGAACTTGTTATAGATTAAAGTAATTTGGCCTTTTGAAGTTTGAGTAGATATTGTATAGAAGACACAATGGAACAGGGGTGATGGAATTTTTTTTTAGGATGAAGCTCAAGGCACAACACCAGAATTATAGTTTAGAAGATCAATTGAATTCATTAATAACATATTATGTGGATGAATCTGGTAAGGATTTTCAATCATAGTCAACTCTATTATAATATGTATAGAACGTTGAAAAGAACCTTGTTTCATTATCTTTTTCTGAGGTTGGGGTTTGTTGTATGAAAGGTTCGGTCTTTAAGACTTTCCTATTTACATTTGGTTGAATACGTGTTAGTCATATATAAATATAAATCAAATATTTACATATTAATTTTTTAAAAATTTTGAGTTCTTAAGAATGTATATAATGTGTATTAGAGTAAAACAATTAAGGTAAAACATTTTCACTTGTATAGTGCAAACTATATTAATTAATAAGATCTCTTTATGGCATTTGTAATGTGTCGTTATCACAAGTATTAATTTTATAAAAAAAAAAATAATAATATTTTTTCTTTCATATGTATGTGCTTATTAATTTGTAAACAAAATTCTTATTCATCATGATAACCTTTGTATAGTGGTTCTGATTAAGGAATCATTCTTTTTATCACATCTATATCATAAAGAGCTCATACATTTAAAGTAATCAATTTATTTTTCAACACTTAATCTAACAATATTTTTTGAATTTAATTTTTTAGTATTGTTATCAAGGGGAAAGCGTTACAAAATTCCTTAAAATGAAACATTACAATAGTAGGGTCAATGACGAAGTGGGCAACTAAAGGAGTTTAATGATTGATTCCAAAATTGTAAAATTTGGCTAAAATGAAAATCACGATTGGCAACTAGCAAGGGGGTGATTTATATATGTTGTTTGTGAAGTCAATAACTTGCATAGAAAATGTGTGGATTTCACTTGGGATGGTTGTGTGTTGGCAGAAAAAAGAGAGATTACATTTTTCAGCATACATACTTTTGCAAGGAGGGGCATCGTTCCATTTTTGGGGTGACCATTCAATTGCTTTTGACAATTGAAAACAAATCAAAAGGGAAATAAAATATATCATGTCATTTTAAAATGAAATAAGGGAATACTAAGGGTTACATAGAGGAAAGATATGACACACAACATAAAGAGATGAAAGACCATGCAAGAAAGAGATGGGGGATCATGCAACCTATGAGGGGGAAAATAAAATGAAACATAGCCAAATGGGAAGTACAGAGAGGACATGTCACAACTAAGAGAAGAGGAAGGGGTGAACAAACAACTAGTAAGTTAGCGCCCATCAAAAGGAGTAAGAGCCATGTGGGATGAGAAAGAAGTGAATTTAATAAAAGAATGAATTGAACAAATAATGCTACAGGCCGCACATGAGGGGAAGAAGATAGGAAGTGAAAAGAGGAATACCACATAGCATTATAGAGTTGAGAAAATAGGGGAAACAAAGAAATCAGCGTAGAAGAAACTAAAAGGTAGTGCATGCTATAATGAGGTAGAGTGAATGAAAGATGAAATGGAGAAGAGTTTATGCACCAAAATTCAAATTGAATTTTCCATATTGAAAAATGTATTTGTTTGAGAATAGTGGATAAATAATCAATCAATTTAATTGAATTGCATCTAGATTTAGTTATCATTTAATTTTATATAATTTACATGTAGTAATTTAGTGGATTGAAATTTAAGTTTGCTTCTATGGTTTTAGAGTGAATTCAAATTGATTGATTGACAAACGAAGTTGTCAATTCAATTATATAGCAGAGGTGAGTTTCTCCTACACCACTACACCTTGTATATATGTCTAAAATGTTAAGTGGATTCACTTGTAGGAATATATATTATAGTAATCTTTAGACAAAGACACAATTATTAGTTTAATCAATTTTTTTCCAAACAATTAGTAGTCTTTGGCCTAATGTCAAATATTAGGGTGAAGAATACAATGGGTATAGTTTCTACAAGCTTAATCATGTCCACCCTTTAGACGATAAGTTTTATATTAAGGACACCTCTATGAAGACCCTTCTAAGTTTAACTAAGACCAAAGTGAAGGAGAGAATACCCACTCTCAATAATTGACCTTTAATCGTCCATAATTTTTTGATGATTTCAAATCTTCCCCTCTTGAAGGCAAGTACTTGGTCTTGAGGATAAGATAATAATCTAGGATTATGGATTGAGGACTTTAGGACCGCATAGGGTTTGATCCAATTTGATCATTTTTTCTTTTTTCTCATATTTAACATTGATTTTCTTTTAGAACAAGGTCTCCTACTTGTAAGTGTCACATAAGACCCATTGGTTACATGTATTCTTGAGATTCTTTTTGTAACATACTAAATCTTACAACACAATAATTACTGTAGTTTTAACCTTGAAGTAAATAATTGCAATTCCTTAAAAATAAGGACAATCTTTTTTCTTTTCTAACATCATTTATTTCACATTTCATAATTGAAAGAATAAAACATTTTGAATCTGAAATAATATTGCATTTCAACTTGTAAGAGAAATACATCTTTCCAATTACAATTTCATACATTAATAACAATCAAGTATTCAAATTTACAATTTTACAATTCAGTTTCAAGGTCGAGTCTTCCATATCTGGATAAATCTTCTATTTCACAAGCCTCAACATTGTCGTCTGCAAGAGGGAGAGAATCACCCGAATGCTTTACCTCCAACCACAAACCAACAGTCCCCTGCACACCTTCCAACTAGAAGTGGTCCTACCCTTCAATGAAGAGTATAGACTAAGGAATCCCTAGTATGTCATCTGATTCACTAGTGTTGTGTCGTACATAACCATTACAGTCATATGACTATAGACTTCTCTAACTAAGTATGGCACTACTGACTAGTTATACAAATTTGGATCACAGTGAATTGACAAGTGCAAGTAGAGACTTTTGCACTACTTTGGCCAAAGTTTGAAAATAATTTAACCACTTCATTAAAAGTGGAGTTGTATGTTCACCCACCTCTAACTCAACTTGGAAACCTTTAATGACCTACAATTTAACTCAATTGACTAATTGACCAACTGGTTTGACTTTTCAAGATATTTACATTTGTCATGTAATGACTCACTAAGTCGATATATGATTAAGTTGGTTAAGTACTCCTAGCTTTGAACACCTATGTCACATTCTTGTAAGATCTTGGGTCTTGGCAACTACCACTTGTTAAAGTCCTTACTAAGTTGATAAACAACTAGGTTGGTTATACTTTTCTAAATTTGAACACCCACGTTACATTCTCATAACATCTTGGGACTTGGCAACTATTGATGGGTTCAGTTATTAGCCTATTTTATGTTGCTTTTATGCATACTTTTAGACATTATTAGATAAACCTTTCAGACAATACTCCTATACAATGTTGTCTTTTCATGTTTATTATACAACCTTGGACCTAAACCATAGTAATGGAAACATGGTTATAATATAGTACATTTGCATGGTTTATATGTGAGTATGTATGAAATGTGGATGAAATTCTATGTTTAATTATGGTAGTTAGCTTTGTGTATATGTTTTGTAGATTAACCTCTTGCAACTCAAAAAGAATTGTAGCCCATAACAACTGGAAGATGTAGCTTGCAACAAAAGGAAGACCCGAACAACAAAATAGGGGAACTGTTAGATCAAGCTAAATGCAATAACTACCGTATGAAGACACTTGATGGAGTTGGTCGTGCATTATTATGATAGTTAATAAATCGTTGGAGAAGAAGAACTTTTTTTTTTATAGGATTTTGAATAACTATTTATGTGTTTTACATGCAATTTTGTTTTACAGAGTTTTAGTTCTATTAGAACTATTCTTTATTTTCAATTATAGTTTGAACAATTCAATCTTAACTACATACTTTGATATCTAGGAGTGGTAGTAAATGATTGCAGTTAGGATTTATGCTTAGAATAAACTCCCTCGTGCTTGTATATAGCCAGTGGTTGAGTCCTTAGATAAGTTAGTTGATTTCAGTATTTGGTTATCAATTACTTTTTAGTTTCAGTCATCTACAAACATGTTGATTATTCATAATGATTTCTTTGAATACAATTTGTGAAGAATATTTTGTGTAATCTTTTATGATGCGTAATGAATGAAGTTCAGTTTCACATGGATGCATAGAATTTGATATTTAGATTGGTTTTAGTTAAATGAAGATAGCTACTTGAGTAGGCCACTCAAGGTAACTATTCTTCACTCTATTTATAGAAGTCCTATTTTTGTTTAGTAGTTATTTCTTGTTTATCACTGTTTCATAAATTACATGTAAAGCAGAGTAGATCCTCATACTTTGATTTTCAGTATTGAATGTTCATGAGCATGCATGCAATTGGTTAATTTGTAGTACTTTGGAGGTTAGAATAAGTTTAATTTCCAATTTAAGTAGATTTTAGTTAGTACAATAATTCTTTATTAGCGGTAGTTCAGTTATAGGTTAAGTTGTAGGCACCCGTAGCCACTAGCTCTAGTTTGTTTCTTTCACTGTTATGCAATTCTATAAATTTATAACAAGTAAAACACCTTGAATAGGATAATCTAGGTAACCTTAGGTCTCTGAAGGCACATACAATGCAGCACCATCATAAGTTTACAAACCTTGGGTTGACACTTTAATGTAGTCTTTACAATGTTGAGTGGATTGTTCAGCTAGTCATACCTCTAAATTGTGTAGCTTTTACCAAGATTACAATACATTAGTTAGGCTCTAAAACTGCCACTTGTTCAAGTCCTTAGTTTGAACTATGAGAGAAACTACTCTCCTCTTTTTATGTGCATTTGGTTAATAATGATGACACGATGTCATCAACTAGACACACTTGGTCTCATTCTAAAAGTATTGACAATATGTCAAATAAGTACAAAATATAATATTAAACTTAAATTGAAGATTACTTCTTCATATTAAAGTCTCAAATTTTCAATGTTTAATCTTATGGTTCCATTCATTAAGAACACCAAATTAAATACGGATAATCTCAATATTAACATAAATAGATCTCTTCTTCTTAAATAATATATTAGACTCTTCGTTGTTATACCTTATGGTTCTATTCCTTTTGAACACCATAACAAATCTAGCTATTCGTGATATTAAATATCATTTAATTTAATTCAATGTAAAACTATGTTTAAATAGTAATGTTCATTAATAAATTAGTTTATTAAATTGTCTAAACTCTGATAACTCAACTAAAAAAATATCTAACTTATCTCTTGATTCTTCAAACATTTATTCCAAGTTATCCTTTATTCGTATATAAATATCATTACATGTATGTATATGTATATTCATATATTTATTTCCCAATATGAACTAATATATGGGTGAAATCACAATATTGTGTCTCACTTTTTGCCCAAGATGGACATTTATATCAATATTTTTAATTGAATTTTCATCTTTTGAGACCTATAACAGTTAAACCATTAAGAATTTCAAGATGATGTGAACTAGTAATTTATGGCAATTTTTGTGTAGATTCTAAATATATTTTTAATTTTTTTTATGAAATAAATTATGAATCTTTCAATGTCTCCTTCAATTACTAGTTTTAAACAAAAAACAACATTTTCAAAAGTAACATTTGTGTCGTAAAACATAACTTTTTTCTATAAAGGATTCTAATTTTTGAAATATATATTCTCAACATCAATACAAAGGGACTGGATATTTTTTCATAATTTTTCGTTACATATATTTTTTAATTAATTTTTTAAGTCACTGTAACTATAATTTGGACATGCATGTGTGTTGTATAACATAACTTGTTATGTATATATCGAAATCCATTTTTATTTTTGGTAAAACAAGAACATCAATACAAAGTGAATAGATATTTTTTAAAAAATTTCTTTATGTTTTACTATTTTTCAACCTCTGCAGAACAAAGAGCTTGATGTTTGGAGAAAAACCTATGTTCAATACAAATTAAAAATAAAATACATGATAAAATGAAAACATATCAAAATTATACTTGTTAGAAAGCTCGTTTATCTTGTAAAATATCTTGTCAATTTAAGCTCATTTATAGGTCCAACCCAGGGTTTGAAATTGATTTTTTTTAGGAGATTTTGATGTAGATGCATAATTTTTCATTTTTGGCACCTTTTATCGAAGGACCTTCAATCAAAGGTCTCCTAGGACCTTCATTTGAAGGTCATTGATTAAATGCATGTTTCTTTACTCCTTGACCTTCGATCGAAGGTAAAAATTGACACACCTTCAATCGAAGGTCCTTCGATCAAAGGTTTTGCTTCGATTGAAGGTCCTTTAATAAAAGGTTTTGCTTCGATTGAAGGTGTATTTTTAAAACTTGAATTCAAGCCCAAAATTTTTCTCTTGCCAAAAGTGAGACACACTCAGATACTAAGGGGGGGTGAATCACTATCTTTAAAACTTAAACCCTTCAACACAATGCAAATTTAGTCTTCTAACAAGATCAACAACCCTTAAATAGATCAACAACAATGAAAGATAAAGAAATGAACACACATGCACAAGATAACACTAGATATACATGGAAAACCCAAGAAAGGAAAAACCTCGGTGAGAATTTTCACAATATATGAATAAGATTACAATTTGTTTTAAGGCTCACTACCTAAGGAAGCACATGCTCCTTGAAGGACTTGCAAGCTAAGGCACACAACCTTAGGACAAGATACAATGACTTGTAGGCTGAGGTGCACAACCTCAAGGAAAGATACAAGGACTTGCTAAGGAGACTCACTATCTCTGAGTAGGATACATGAAGCATTGGATTTACAATATATGTCAATAATACACTCTGTTGACTGAGGCATTGAAGCACATCTACTTTATATTTTCCAATACTACATTATTCCATCTCACTCACACTTTATAACTAATTTTTTCTTCTATTTATATCCTTTGTAAGTAAGGAAAACACCAAATTAGGTTGGCCATAAAAGGAGATAAACAATGACCCCAACAAGTCGGCCACAAAAACATAGTTACAATGAAAACGATCCTATCCAAGAGATAGAGAGGACCAAAAATGACTTATTACATCTTCCAATGTGGTCTCAATCATTAAATACACTGGCGCACAACATCCCAAGTTTGAAATAAGGAAATGTGTAGAATAAATATGTTGCACATTACAGTCAACCCAAAAACACATCTTCCAACTGAACAGGATAGGGCAGGACCCAAACTTGTCTTAACACAACCTCAATTGTTGGTGCACACTCCCAAGCACATAATGCAAGCAAGAGAACAAGCCCTATCGGCTAGACATCCAAAAATTACCTAGAAAAGCCAAATCAACCAATATGCAACACCAAAGAGATCAACCATTGATGTGCAGATCATAGAAAGATGTTCCATGAGCATCTAACAATACTTCCATATACTTCTTTCTCACTGTCATGCCAAAAATAGCTAGCACAAACCAAACAAAAACACAACACTTCATCTTGGAAACCCAAAAGACACGATCATGAGATAGGACATTTACAAAGCAACTTGTGGTAAACTTCATCACATGAAAGTTGAACTGAGACAATGCACGAACACTCAAAACATGTCCAAGCCACAGGACTAGAAACAACAATCCAAAGAGATGCAAAACATTTTTTGGTTAAGTCCAAACAAGCAACCAAATTTTCAACCCACTGCAATTACCAGAGACCTCCTTGGCAACACTGGTGACCTAAAAAGATAAGAGTGCAACATCCACAAAATATAAACATTGAATCCCAAACTGTAAAGACTATATCTTCAAAATTCCTCAAGAACAATAGGAGAGAGCATACAACATACTAAATACCATAAGCAACATATCCCCAACATCAACATTACTTCTAATCCTCATCTTAATATATCATCATGATACCATCTCTACTGACAATAAACATACCCAATACTACAAAAAACAAGGCATGACATCCAACCATGAACATCAACAACATCATTGTTAGCACATCATTATAGTATACCATCAACATACAAATGTAAGCATCAATGACAACTCAAACTAAGTGTTGACATCAATGACAAACTTAGGTAACATGAGTGCAACAATCTCCCCCTTTGGAATTCATGGTAACACACACCCGATCATTCTCCCCCTTTGACATCAAGGACAAATGGAAAAGGTCTTTATTTAAATAATCGACACATTCTCAACAACTATGCTCCTCCTCCAAACAATTAATCATTCTCCCCTATCAACAATAATCAACCAACTACCTACTCCCCCTAAGAGGTAGCTCACATCAATCTAGGAGAAAAGGGTATCACATGAATTCCTCTACCTAGATAGATGTATAATATATGCATCTAGTTAGAAGGAGGGGAAATAACCCCTAACTTATGCCAAAGATACCCAAAAGTATCCTTTAAAAGTGCCTTAGTGAAGATGTTTGTAATTTTATCCTTAGTAGGCACATACTCCAATTGATTTCTTTATTTGCAACCTTCTCTCTTAGAAAGTGATACCAGATAGAAATATGTTTGGTCCTTGAATGCATCACCAGATTCTTGGAAATATTTATTGCACTAGTATTATCACATAATATGGGAATGGGTTCATCATACACCACCTTTATATCCTTCAAAGTTTGCTTCATTCAAAGCACCTAGGTGCATTAAGATGATACATCAATATACTCAGTTTTTGTTGTGGAAAGGAAAATGAGTCTGCTTCTTACTAAATCAAGAGACCAATATGTCTTATAAGAAAAATGCACTTCCACTAGTGCTTCTTTAGTCATCCACACATTCCACCCAATCAACATCAATATAATCTCTCAAAGAAAATTTATCATCCTTCTTATACCACAAACCATAATCTAGAGTTCCCTTCAAGTACTGAATATTCTTTTTACTACCTTCTCATGAGTTTGGTTAGGATTAGCTTGATATCTAGCAACCAAACATATTGTATGCATAATATTAGGTCTAGAAGCAATCAAGTACAATAAACCTCCAATCATAGACCTATAAATAATTTGCTCAACCTCAAGTGACTCATCAACCTTGCTCAAGTGACAACCAATAACCATAGGATTACTTAATGGTTTGGAGTCCACCATGTTGAACTTCTTCAACATCTCTCTAACATGTACTTAGCCTGAGAAATAAAGATGCCATCATCTAGTTGAACAATTTCAAGCCCAAGGAAGTAAGACAACTCACCAATCATAGACATCTCAAACTCTTTCAACATCTCTTTTACAAACCTCTTACACATATTATCATCTCCACCAAAGATGATATCATCAACATACACAACTATCAAAATAATTTCTTCATTTTCCTTAATGTAAAGATTACTATCTGTGGTACCTTTCTTGAAACCTTGCTGAAGTAAGTACTTATCCAACCAAGCATACCAAGCTCTAGGAGCTTGCTTGAGTCCATACAAAGATTTCTTTAGTTTACACACCATGTCCAGTAGTTGGAAACCATCTAGTTGCTCAATGTAAACCTCTTCCTCTAAATCACTATTCAAGAAGGCTAACTTGACATCCATTTGATAGACCTTAAAATTCTTGTGAGTAGCAAAGGCAAGAAATATCTTGATTGCCTCAATTTTGGCTACCGAAGCAAAAGTATCCTCAAAATCAATAACTTCAACTTGTGAATAACCCTTACACACCAATCTCTCTTTGTTCCTCACAACTTCACCATCTTCATTTAGCTTGTTTCAAAACACCCACTTTGTTCCTATAACATTCTTATCAGCTGGTCTAGGAACTAATTCCCATGTCTGATTCTTTTCTATCTAATTCAATTCTTCTTCCATTTCCTTCATCCATCCTTTGTCTTTGTTAGCATCAACAAAGGCCTTGGGCTCTACCTTTGACATAAAGCACAAATTCACTTGCTCACTTGATTTTACTAGCATTCTCTTAGTTTGCACACCTTCATTCTTATCTCTAATAATCTAATTTTTTGAATGGTTCTTTTGAACATACTTTGTTGGATTCTTAGGGGCTTTTTTTTATTCTTGTTCCTTCTCTTCTTTCTCTTCTTCTTCAATGTAGGGAGATATATCAGATCCATAAACCTTTGGTACTTGTGAGATCTAACACAAATCTTCATCCACCTTAACATTTTTTCTTTTAGTAATCTTTCCCAATCTCTTGTTGTAGCACCTATAGGCCTTACTTCTGGTTGAGTAACCAAGGAAGATCCCTTCATCACACCTTGAGTCAAAATTTCCAAGGTCTTCTTCATCTCTCCTGATGTAGCATTTGCTAACAAAGATCCTAAAGTATTTGATAGTGGGAGGTCTTCCATACCATAGCTCATAGGGGCTCTTAGTGCTATTGAACCTCAATTGTACTTTGTTAAGCAGGTAGACAGTAGTGTGAACTACTTCATTCCAATACATATCAGGAAAATCTACATCTTTTAGCATTTCCCTAGCCAGCTCTTTCATATTCCTATTCTTCCTCTCCACTACCCCATTGTGCTGAGGGGTCCTAGGAGTAGACAAATGTCTCCTAATACCATGATCTTCACAAAATATTTCAAATTCATTTGAAGTAAATGCTAACTCATCACCACCAAGCTTGACAGCTCTACCATTCCACTTCTTAAGACTGATGAACTTCCCCTTATCATTGTTCTTGTGGTTAGAGCAACCACTGTCAATTACCAAGCATTTTCTTCTTCTTTTGTATGAAAGGAAATCCACACAACCATTGAATTTTCATTATCTTTGTCAGCCTGCAAGGTACCAGAATTCTTGCATTTTTTAATATCACTCTTTTTTTCACCAACTTTCAAGGCCATGAAGAGTGTTTTATCATTTGAATCATCATGATCCTCATCTTATGAAGAACAATTTCTCTCCTTGGAATAAAGAATTCTTTTGAATTTCTCTTTTTTATTGCAATCCTATGATTCTTTAAAAGGACACTTAGAGGTAAAATTACCAGTTCTCCCACAATTGAAGCACTTAAAAAGTAACTTACCTTTGTATTTGTTGATACCCTTCTTCAATCTTCTCACAAAGTTTACTTCTACCTCATCAAGGTCACCATATTGATCAGTTATTTCATCTTCTACCTTCTTACTAACTTTGAATGTTGCTTCCTTCTTTGAAGCATCTTTGTCAAAATATCTCATTTAAAAGGCTATGAGAGCACCAAACAATTGATCTATTGAATATTTATCCAATTCCTTAAAATCCTCAATAGTAGATACTTCATGACTATAAGATTTAGGGAGAGAAATTAGAACCTTCTTCACAATCTCATCTGCTTTCACTTCTCTGCCAATACCTTTGATGCAATTAACTACTTCATCCACCTAAAACATACAACTAGCAATATATTCATCCTCTATCATCCTCAAGGTCTTAAATTTGATTTTGAAGTTTTACATCTTGACTTGCTTCACTTTATTATCTCCTTCATAAATGTTGCTAAGTTTTTCTCATACATCCTTAATAGAATTGCAATTCATCACCTTCAAAAGTTTTGAATCAGCTAACCCATTCATGATAACATTTTTTTCCTTGGAATTGTTCTTATGGATCTTGACTTTGTTGGAGAAGTAGCAGGAGTAGTGTAACCATCCTTGAAAGATTACAAAACACCAAACCCTAGAGATGATAGATAGCCTTCCATTCTTCCTCTCCAAAAGGTGTAATTTGTACCATCAAACCTATGTGGCTTGTAAGATCCATCTTGTGCCATCTTAGACCTTCCTTAAGCGATTAAGATATTTTTGAGGAACTTAGCTTTGATACCAATTGTTGAACATACCCAGATACTAAGAGGGGGGGTGAATCAGTATCTTCAAAACTTAAACCCTTCAACACAGTGAAAATTTAGTCTTCTAACAATCTATCAACAACCCTTAAACAAACCAACAAAAATGAAAGGTAAAGAAATAAACACACATGCACAAGATAACACTAGATATACGTGGAAAACCCAAGAAGGGAAAAACCATGAGAAATCTCAAAATATATGAATAAGTGTATAAGAGTGAATTTGCATTTCCTATGCAAATCCCCTTTTTTCCTTTATCCACCTTAGAAAATTAGGTTCAGAGGCCTAATTCCACCTAAGCCCACTGCGTGCATCCCACTTGGCGGCCGTTTTGAGCATCAGTGGAGGCGTTTTTGTTGGGGATGCCTGTGCAGTGTGCAAACATCCGCATAGCGGGCTTACGTCCCTTGCAGATTCCTGTGGCTAAACCTGCAGAGGCATTACTCTTCTCATTGGCAGTGAAGTTGTAACTCCTCTTTCAGCTGACCGACCTGAATATGGTTGTTTTCTTCATTCCTTCTTCAAATTCATCTCTTGAACAAGATTTTCATCTTCTACACAACCTTCTAAGCATTCAGTTGAACTTCTACACCACTTCAAGCTTCCATTCTATCACTCCACAAGCTCACTTTCTCACTCACTTCAAGCATCCAAGCATTCCATTGCAACAAAGCCTCACTCCATCACTTCGGTAGAGCACATTTGGGACCATGCCATTGCAGCAGAGGCTCAAGTACTCTTGTTTCTCCTCGAAGCAGCCTTGAGTTCTCTTAGTGGAGGTGGTAAGCTTCCCTCTCCTCTCCTCTATCACTTGGTTGAGTAGCATAATACTACTTTGTAGTGTTTGTAATCTCTTCACTATATTATTTCCTTTATCTTGTTTCCTTGGTTGTCCGTGGAGGTGGAAACACCTAAACAGGGGTCTAACTGAGGTAGGCCTCTATACAACCACCCAACATTTTCCCTCTTTTTGTGTGTAGGTGTGCGTGCTTCTTGGAGAACCAACTGGTGAATGAGTTTCTTGGTGAGATCATTCTTTCCCTTTTCACTCTTGCATTTTTGCTTTATAATATTATAAAATACTTTATTTACTTGCTTGTGTCATTCTGGCCCTTTAGTTAGTCAGTTGGGTCATTAGCCTATTTTGATAGGTTTGACCTTGTCTTTGTTGGTTTCTGGTCGTACGAACACCAACACACTTTAGAGACGCCAATGTGTTGCACTATCGTCCAGGGATTGCGCTTACATCCTTGGATAGCGAGCTTCCTAAGGCGCAGTGTTGAACCTGAAAACTGGCTCACCTAGCCCCACTTTGAAACTCGGAGATTGCAGAGTGGTTGCAGGATTGTATAGTCCTCAACATTCTCATCCTCATACCCTAAGCATTGCACTTAGCTGAGGTAAGTTAGGGCAGCTCTCACATCTTGACCCTCCATGACCTGGGGTCTTGCACGTGGTGGTCCCCCTCTCTTACATTTTTGGTGAACCTGATGTGAACCATTTTAATTATGTTCTTGCAATATTGACAGTTCCTTTCCTCATACTCTAGGAGTGTTGCAGGTGTGAGTGTTGTAAGTTTGTTTCCTTGCAACCCAACATGTGACCCCTAGTTGGCGTAGTTGAAAGGTTCCAAAAGTATTGCACGACGAAACCTTGATTGGGTCACCGTCTTATCTGGCAACCTTTAGGGACTCTATGAAAGCATTGTCTAGTGTGCATAATGGCCTCCTTCCTACATCAACCCATCCCCTCTGTGCAACCTGTGGATAGTGGTACTGGTATAACTTTCACTTCACAGGACCTATCGATGGTTTTTAACAAGGAACCATCTCCTCTTTACATTCTTACACGAATCAATGGAAACACCGTAGTTGGTGTCCTTTTTGATCTAACATCACAAGTGAACATAATAACAAAGGAGATTATGCTAATAAATTTTTTACACAAGGATGGATACGATGCTCTTGTGAGTTCATTTGCACACATGACGGGCTTTTCGTACCCCCTTTGGGTAGTATTGTCCTATCGGTCTTAATTGGACCTAAGTCTGTGAAACTCCTGTTTCATATCATTCCTATATCTGAACTCTTTAGGGTGAAATTGGGTATCCCTTGGTTGGTGGCGATGAACACAATACCCTCTGTCATGCATAAATGTTTAAAATTTATCCATGGAGGCTTTATGCATTTAATCCATGACACCGGTTATAGACAACCGCTTGCACGTGGTAGCTACTCCTTGGATCACTCGTGGCCTGCATCTATGGGTCCTCTCCCGCCTGGGACGAACCTTTTGCAGAAGACATATTAGAACTATAAGAAAGGGCATCTGAGGCCAAAAGTGAGATACCCTCCCTCGCCTTATGCTATCTCACATAGGGCTTGCTTGAAGGCTGACAACGATGTCGCTAAGGCTCGTAAGAAGAAAGATGAGAAGCGGTCTTGTGATCCTCCTTCTTCCTCTTCTGCTACCCAGTCTGACGCTTCTTCCCACTGAGTTGTGGTACCATCAGGTTCTGCTCCTCGTTTGCAAGAGAACCCTTCGATGCCTGCTTGGCAGAAGCCTAAGCATCCGAAATTCAAGCTTCATGTTTTTCCAATGGAACCTAGACCCATTCGGTATGATAAGAATAAGGTCTCCCGAGGAGAATCCTCTTTGTCTTGACCTCTGTGGCCTCCTACTATTAGTGCTCCTAAAGGAGTAAGCAGAAAGAGGTCTTTTGTCGAGGCTCTCGAGTCAACTCCTCCTATCACTCCTCAGCCTATTCCTCCTACTCCCATGCAAGAACCTGTTACTTTGCCTGAAACAACCATGGTGGAAGTTCCCATGGTTGAGGAGGAATCCTTTGTCCCTTCGCAAACTCTGGCCCCTAACTCCAAGAGTCGTAGAAACTGCCTTGCATATGAACGTAGGCACTGGCGAAAGGCTCTCCTGGCCGAGCAAGCCACCTCGCAATAGAAGGAGGAAGGAACGACCACTCCTGCTTTAGGACCCCCTGCAGTGTCTTCTTCCTCCCTTCCTTCTACTTATCTCTTGTCTAGTCCTGTACTACTCTCGGCTTCTGTTGTGAGTATGAATGCACCTAACCCTAAACGAGTGCAGATGTTCATCACTTCTTCAGTGGAGCCACCTTTGTTGATGTCCATTCCAGATATCCAACCCTTCTCGAAGCCCATGGATATGGTTAATACTTTGGTTCTATCTGTTGCGGTTCTTTCTTCCTCTTCCTCTACACCCCTAGCTTTGTCTGTGGGGAGTTCATCTCCTCCAACAAAGAAAAAGGCAGAGGGTGATCCTTCTAGCGATGAAGGACGTAAGAGGATCCCACCTTCTTTAGAAGGTGGTCTTGTGCTAACTTGTTATGTCCTTGTGACAAAAATAGTCTCGACTTCCCCTGAGTTGATCATCGCTCCTGAGTCATTCGGTGAGCTTATCGATGAACCTCAAGCACAACCCATCCTATCCACTGAAATTAGGCATGGTGCCCCTGTGGGATGCATGTTTAATTCCGTGGATGAAGTCTCATCCTTGTCGACGATCTTCACAAAATCGTTAACCTCGACTCCACAAGGAACTTGGCAGAGAGGACCTCGAGGGGCCCTCTTCCTTAGCTCTTGTTGCGGGAGGGTCGGATGCTCCTCCTCTTAACATCCCACCATTGTAGGCTTGTCCTCCTTCCCCTTATGAGGATTTAGATTGGGAAGTGGATGACCTCTTGGAAAATCAATGTTAGGAGGAGGCCCTTTCTTAATCTTGTGTGTGTATGTGTGTGTGTGTTTTGTGATGTGTTCCCCTGTGCTTGTGTTGTGTGTTCCTAAATGACCCTTGTCACCCCCGTTGGTGCTTGGATATAGGCATGATTTTTGTGTCGTAAACCCTCTTCTATTTGTATCATCATTCTTCCATGTTTGTGCTTGATTTTTTGTTAAATTGGGGACGATGCAAAGCATTGGAGGCATTTAGGCTCCCCTTCCATGTTGACCCAATATTTTATTTTCACTTTTTCTTTCATGCATTCTTCCTGATCTAGT
The DNA here is from genome assembly GCA_007258455.2 of Sequoia sempervirens. Taxonomy (NCBI): domain Eukaryota; kingdom Viridiplantae; phylum Streptophyta; class Pinopsida; order Cupressales; family Cupressaceae; genus Sequoia; species Sequoia sempervirens. The sequence goes on from VDFB02371877.1 coordinate 86,282, forward strand.
TGAGGATTGATGATCTTTCACCTTGTATTCCAGTTACCTATTATTATATGAGCTCGGACAGATCTAACCCCGCTAAACCAGATCCTCCTGTGTCCTATGTTGGTATTTTTCTTTTCTCTTTTTCTTTCTCTTTATCTTTCTCTCTTCTTTGCTTGAGTTGTCCCTTCTATGTGTGACAACGCTCTTCTTCAACACTTTAATTTTCAGAAAATGAATTTGTTGACAACAAATCTTTTCTTGAAATTCTTCACAAAATTTTCCTTAGAATTGCATTCTTAACATGAAACCCTAATGGAACATGTTTCCTCCATCATGGGTTCGTAAAGAAAGGACTTGAAGACCTTCCTCTGAAGTGGGAACAACTTTTATTTTCCCCTCGCGCGGGGGCATCCTTCCTTTCAAATTCCTTGATGAAGTGAACATCTTTCGAAAGGATTCCTTGATGACGAATCGCTCTAAGAAGAACAACTACTTTTGAATTGTGTGTCCCTTGAGTGGACCCCCCTTCTTCCTCACTGCAGGTTCCCAAGGGACCCTTCTTTCAAAGTCTATTCTAGATGGAATTCTTTCACATCTAGCATGGGGGCAACCTCATTAGACTCATTCCATTCGCCCTTTCGCGTCTAGCTTGGGGGCAACCTAACTAGACCTTACCCTTCAAACAGTGCGTCCCTTGAGCAGACCCCTCTCCTTTTGAAGGGTTCCTGAGGGACCCCTTTGAAAGTTTTACTTATTGACAGTCTGTGTGACTATCCGCTTATTTGCCTACAAGACCGCTTTTGACATGTTCTATCTACGAGTAGACATGTTGTGGCTTCCTAACTCTACGGAGTCCGCTTTCTCGGGTTTCCTCCATGCGAGAGATCTTGGGGGATACCTCCCTACAAGACAGAGAACTTGTAGGGTGCTTTCCTTTGAGCTTCCTCCATGTGAGAGATCTTGGGGGTGGCTCCCTTACAAGACTGAGAGCCTGTAGAGTGCTTCTTTGGGTGTTCTTCATGCTTGAGTTCGTGGAGAATACCCTCCCTATAGGACTAAGAGCCTATAGAGTGCTTCTTTGGGTATTATCTATGCTTGAGTTCATGGAGAATTACCTTCTCTATGGGACTAAGAGCCAATAGGGAGCTTCTTCGGGGCTTCCTTCATGTGAGAGATCTTGGGGGTTGCCTCTTTGTAGGTCTGTGGGCCTGTAAGGCGCTTTGTTTTTCTAACTTCATGGTTTTGAGTAGCCATGGAATCCTTTGCTTTCCCTCCACCTTCAAGTTTTCCAGATTGTGGTTTGCTTCCTCGACGGTTTAGGTATACGTCACTAAACTTACACTCTTCTTGATCTACTTTACCAAGCACTCATTAGTATTCGTGCTCGCTAAAGTGGGAGAAAAATGTATAAGAGAAAATTTGCATCTCTTATGCAAATCCTCTTTTTTCCTTTATCCACCTTAGAAAACCAAGTTTAGAGGCTTAATTCCACCTAAGCCCGTTGCACGCATCCCACTTGGCGCCTATTTTGAGCGTCGGTGGAGGAATTTATGTTCGGGACACCTGCGTGGCGCACTTACATCCCTAGTAGATTCTTGTGGATGAACCTGCAAAGGCATTACTCTTCTCATTGGCAGTGAAGTTGTAACGCCCCTTTCAGTCGACCAACCCGAATATGGTTGTTTTCTTCATTCCTTCTACAAATTCATCTCTTGAACAAGCTTTTCATCTTCTACACAACCTTCTAAGCATTCAGTTGAAATTCTACACCACTTCAAGCTTCCATTCTATCACTCCACAAGCTTACTTTATCACTAACTTCAAGCATCCAAGCATTCCATTGCAGCAAAGCCTCACTCCATCACTTCGGTAGAGCACGTTTGGGACCACACCATTGCAACAGAGTCTCGAGTACTCTCATTTCTCCTCCAAGCAGCCTTGAATGCTCTTGGTGGAGGTGGTAAGCTTCCATCTCCTCTCCTATATCACTTGGTTGAGTAGCATAATACTGCTTTGTAGTGTTTGTAATTTCTTCACTATATTATTTCCTTTATATCGTTTCCTTGGCTATCCATGGAGGTGGAAACACCTAAATGGGGGACTGACTGAGGCAGGCCCCTATACAACCACCCAATAATTTCCTTATTTTTGTGTGTAGGTGTGTGTGCTTCTTAGAGAACCAACTGGCGAACGAGTTTCTTGGTGAGATCATTCTTTCCCTTTTCACTCTTGCATTTCTGCTTTTTAATATTAGAGAATACTTTATTTACTTGCTTGTGTCATTCTGGCCCTTTAGTTAGTCAGCTGGGCCATTAGCCTATTTTGATAGGTTTGACCTTGTCTCTGTTGTTGTCTGGCCATATGGATGCCAGTGCGTCGCACTGTCATCCAGGGATCGCGCTTACGTCCTCAGACAAAGAGCTTCCTGAGGTGCAGTGTTGAACCTGAAAACTAGCTCGCCTAGCCCCACTTTGAAACTCAAGATTGCAGAGTGGTTGCAAGCCTTTATAGTCCTCAACATTCTCATCCTCATACCCTAAACATTGCACTTAGCTGAGGTAGGTTAGGGCAGCTTCTCTCATCTTGACCCTCCGTGACCTGGGGTCTTGCACGCAGTGGTCCCCCTCTCTTATAATAAGATTACAATATGTTTTAAGGCTCATTGCCTAAGGAAGCACATTGCTCCTCGAAGGACTTACAGGCTAAGGCGAACAACCTTAGGGAAAGATATAAGGACTTATAGGCTGAGGTGCACAACTTTAGGGCAAGACACAAGGACCTACTAAGGAGACTCACTATCTCTGAGCAGGATACATGAAGCTTTGGATTTACAACATATGTCAACAATACACTCTGTTGAATGAGGCATTCAAGAAAAATTTCTTTATATTTTCTACTACTATATTATTCCATCTCACTCACACTTTGCAACTAATTTATTCTTCCATTTATATCCTCCACAAGTAAGGAAAACATCAAATTAGGTCGACCAGAATAAGAGACACACAATGACCCCAACAAGTCAACCACAAAACGTAATTGTGGTGAAAGTGGTCCTATCTAGGAGATAGAGAGATCCAAAAACAACTTATTGCATCTTCCAATGTGATCCCAAGCATCAAACACACTGGCACACAACATCCCAAGTTGGAAAAAAGGAAATGTATAGAAGAAACGTGTTGCACATTACTAGTTGGCCCAAAAACACATCTTCCAACTAATATTATCTTGCAAATTTTAATTTTGAACTAAAATGATAGTAGCTAAATATAAATTTTGTAGATATAAAAATCATAGTCCGCAATAACTAACTATTCCTTTCAAGTTAAGGATGAAATCTGCCAATAATTGATGGTTTTCCCACTCAGATTAGTGATCTATCTTTCTCCAACACCTCACAGTAGTTTCAAAATGCTTTTGATAAGATTGTATGACAAATTTTGAGATAGGTCATGGCTATAATTCTCATAAAATGAATATCAACAAAACACTATTCTCTCTTACTGATCCTTCCTTACTTTCTCCTTGCATAAAAGGAACACAAAAACACATAGAAATTGATATGTAAATTCCCTCCCTTTCACACAATTTTTTTCTCTTCCCTTTACTCTTTCACAACCAAAAAAATGAATAGAGAATAATAAAAAATGGAAACTCTCCATTTGCCTACATTGCCCCCTCTCAACACAATCTGTTAGCATTGAATATCAACATAAAATAATTAAAACATGGTGCTCATAACACAGTTATTGACCTACTAAAAATAGCTTAATTCACCTCATTATGAGGCTCAACTCCTTTTCTATATGTAATGACTCTTTTAAATCAAACACTTAACATATTTAACTCTTTTTTACCACCTTTCTTTCCATGAAACTCATCCTTAGCATGGTAAAGGTCACAACTTTCATGCATAAAGGATAATCCTCCCCAAAGCAAACTCCTCTCACTTTGGGAAAGGATTTCACTCTATATTTTTGTATAAAATTATTGATAGATCATAATCCTTTTCCTCACAATGCATAAATATATAACAACAAGCTTTAACTAGGCACCCACTATTCACTTTTAATTGGAAATGAAGAATTAACTGACGAACTTTAATTTAGTGCGCCCTTCATATTAGCTTTAACATTTAAAGTCCAACAAAAAACATAATAAAAGGCACCACCTTTCATGTTATGAGGCATGCTTAAAATATAGCAAAAGTCGTCTCTTTTAGAGGCTTGACTAGCTTTTAGATATGCCTCTTGCTTTAGTTACATTGCCATATTCATAACTCTTTTTTTTAATATATAAATTGGGTGTGAGGGGGTGCAACCCCAAATACATCGAAGGAACGTGACATTTCAGTTGAGCAAAACATAAAAAAAGATTACATATGTGAGCCTATTAATAGGTATCACAACACATTATACAGTGACATCTACATCCATCCCAAAACCATCATCCCATAGCTCTTCGCCTTCTTCACCACCCTGGATTGTTGGGAGAGCCAAAATCACCACCTAATCAGATAAATTACAGACCCCAACAATATCCTTTAGGAGAGTTACATTACCTTCCACCTCTCTCGTCCTCACCTCCTGATTCTCCCCCACACTCTAGAGGACAAAGGATATCCAAGGTTTATTAAAATGTTGAGTTAACAATGGCCAGACACCACTCGAGGGCCTCAACTCGAGCCCAACATTGCCATACCCAAATAAAAATCCATCGCTTCTCTCCACCTTGCAGCAACCGGTCGACGCATCATAAATCTTACGACCTCAATGTCCTCCTGTGTATGAAGAAGCCACACCATAAACATCAAGGACACATCAGAATTTACTCTAAAATGATAAGTAGATTGCGGGAACCTTACACTGACAATGTTCTTCACTGCTCCCAATGCCTCCTCGTCTTTGACATTGAAGATCTTCTTGATGAGTGTGTCTAAAACTACACCCCTAAACGTCATTTTTTGCTCCTTCACCCCCATGCAAATGGTTGTATCCATTGCTTCCTTCAAACCAAACTGGAAAATCTGATAGATGAAAGGAAGCTGGGTGAGCGAAAATATCTTCCTTCGCTAATCTAAGTAGGGGAGAGTTACAATTTTTTTCCTTTTAACACCTTATATAGTTACAGTAAGAGAAACACATAGAAAAGATAAGATAGAATAGCAAGTACACATAAACAACAAACACCAGATATATGTGGGGAAAACCCTTTCGGGTAAAAAATCCCACCCTCCAAAAGCATAGTACTACTGTATTACTTCAAATAAGAATTACAATGCAGCTCCAAGTACAAAGCTTCTTCAACAAGTGTTTCAAAACAAACATCTATTTTGGAGTGAATTCGACAACACTTCATTACCTACAAACAAAACTATGCATTCTACAATGCAAGGCATACAATATAGAGAGAGATACAAGCTATAGGAAGCATCTAGAAGAGGATGGGCATCCAAATCCACATGGCATAATATTCCACGCCATAGACATGCATTTGCACACTTGTACAATATTCCCTTACACCCCTTACAACCATCATAACATGAAATATCCTCTCCTCAAGCTTTGGCATCCAAAATATGCTCATAATAGCCTATGACATATGCCTTACAACTACCAAAGTTTTCCATAAAATATTACATAAGATCCACATAGAACCCATCATAGAATTCGTCATAACTAACCAAAATATCCGATTCTCTTACAATCTGTCATAACCCAACTTGGGTGCCAACTTTCTCCATGCATAAAGATGCCTTATGATGCATCATAGAATTTGTCATAAGTCAAAGATTCCAAAGTGGGATGCTTATGTCCACTTGGGATGATGATGTGTCATCTACTCACCTCTAACAAGGATGTCACCCAACCGTGGGTCCCAATTTATGACATGACAGTATAGGCAATTAAATAATGCAATAAATACAATAATACATTAAATTAATCATGTTAGAACTCTAAGGTTGAGACACATTAATCCCAACAATAGTTGCCTTGCTATTTTAAGATTCCACTCACCGCCTTCCTTACCAATAATAAATGTTAACATTAAGAACAAATTTAATCCTCCCCACTCCACATCATTCTGATGGCCTCCTCTTGTGTGGGAACAATTAAATTGAGCACTAGAATATCGTTGTGCTCATCAGCCAAATTTATTGCAACCTTTGACAATTAATGCACTTTTATGTTTCCCTCCCGATAGGTATGAGTAATTTTGAAATCTTCCACATTGTCTAACTCTTTCAGAATTCGAGATAACCATCTATTCAACTTCCAATTAGGGGTCATTCTTCTTCTTATCACATTAATAGTAATAATGGAATCACCTTCCAAATGAATCTTTCTCATTCCTAACCGCTTACACAAATGAAGTCCCAGCTAGGCCATCTGAAATTTAGCTTTGTTATTTGTCCCATCCACCAAGTGTTTTTCCCACTCTGCTAACCACTTACCTGTATGATCTCTTAAAATGCAGCCTGCACCTGATGGACTCACATTGCCTTGCGCTGCATCATCGAAGTTCACTTTGACCTAGCCTTCATTCGATGAATTCCACTTCACATCCACCCTTGAATTTGTACGAAGATCATCCTTTCAAGCCCCATAAATGGGGGCATATTCATAATTGTCTTTTGTTGATAAGCAATGTTTAACCTTTTCACAATAAATTTGGCACCCATGCCCAATAATTAAAACATTATAAATAGAAGCTTACACCTCAAATAGTGGCTCGACTCATAGACTTATCTCATATCCTTTACAATTTCAAATGGTTACTAACTATGCATTCATTGCTAATTAAAATTGCGACTTAGTGGCTTAGTGATGCAATCGAAAACTAAGACCACAAATTGAGGTGTTGATCTTCATAGCCACTAGAATTAATTCTTTTTTATCCAACTGAAAATTAATTTTCATAGGGAGAATAAGAAGACCTAAAAAGTATTGAAATGCAAATCATTAATCTTTCATTTAAATGCACAAAAAATTGTTGACATACCACTTTTCAGATTTAATTTTGAATAGAAAAACAACTTCCATTTGCTCTAAAAGTTTTTACAATAGAAGCTCCCACCTTCATCTACATGAATATAGGAGGATCAAAATTTATCTACCAATACAACCATGTTGAAAATCAACCCCAAAACCCTGAAAAAATAATTTCTGAACATTGGTGCTTTGACCCCTTCCAACAACTTTTCACAATTTTCATCATTTCCCCAATTTCTTTCAAACATCAACTAGGAGCCCTATTGGTTTACCAGCTCATGCAACATACACATTCAACAAGAATACCAATTTCTCAAAAACTTCTTGCAGCCAATGAAAGCTCAAGCTATAGAATTTCCAACAACTAAATTGAATAAGACTCAAGAATAAATCAGATTTTATTAACCAGCTTACAAGATCTACATCAACACCTTCAAAACGAAGCAATACATGCCAAATTTTTCTACAGGAAAACTACTTCAATAAAGAACCCCAAATTCGATTACAATATCTTCCAATCAACACCTACAACAATACATAGTCCCCACAATACTCTGCTACAACCTTCATAGTCGACCCAACCTAGTTCAACACATTCTCCTTATCTCAAACTCCTCTATTCTTCTTAATTTATTCTTTTCTTATTCATATTCAACTTTGGGTGTGGTATTTTTCTTCTTGTTGCTACATTTAAAAAACTTTCTTTATCCTCCCTTGGGTTCCTAGATTCATCTATAACTCCTCATTTACTTCCTGGCAAGAAATTTCAAATTATTTTCCAATTTAAGCCTCCACTCCTCAAATTGAAAAACACCATCAATTTGAAATAGTTTATGGACAATGATAACTATCAAGGGACCCAAATTACATGCATTAATAATAGCTAAGACTTGGGTGTAGCACTTTTCCCTTTGGCTATTTTGACATTTTTTTTAAAAATGACTTTCAAAAATTTTGGTGCTCAATTTACTGTTACCAATTTTTTGCCACAGCCCGATTGGTGGAGCTGGCTGAATAATATTATATATTAAGGTGAAATTGCAGATTATGTTTAAGTGTTGTTTTGCATTTTTATCATTATTCATTAAGTGACAGTGGTGCATTCAAAAGAGAGAACTAAATTTCATAGTGTTATTTAGATGTTCCATAATTAAATGAAGTACATAATTGAGCATATAAATAACAAAACATTTTAGAATGCTTTCGTTCATTTCATGCAAAGATTCATATTTACATAGTTTCATTTGATTGCAAGAATCATAATGATATTACAACATTGCATTGAAATACATTTTTTCTCAACTGAAAAGCATAAAGATCAAATCAAATATCCACACAAGTCATGGATGTGACTGTCACAATGCACCATTAATAGTACACTACACTATTGAAGATGCAAAAGAAAAATCACATAAGTAAACGACATAATCATCATTGCCTGTTTTGGCTAATGGTCGATGATGAATAGTGCACCTTTGTCTTCCCGAGTTCTGTCGACCTATAAGAGAAGGGAAGGAGGTGTCAGTGGCTCCGATTATGAAGAAGCCTATACGAGTCATCAACAATAGTGCAGCCTACTATCAATCATACATTGGAACAATCAAAGAAGTACATAAGAAATGAGCTGAAGGAGAAACAACAATATGATCATCATTTCTTATTTTTATTCTAACATTGTTTGTTTATTTGTGCAAGTATAGGGAAAATCACGAAGCTGATCATTATTTGAAGACCAAGCATGTGGAGAAAAATGGGCTCCCACAAGGGTAGAGCTCGACATGCTGCCCATATTTATTATTAATGGGCTGATTTAAAGATTACATCATCATATTCATCAAAGGAAGTGAGATACAACTGAAAGAGTAAACATAATTATCTATCAAGCTATTAAACCAACTGTGCATTCATAACGATCAGGTTAATGTTTTCTGAAAGCTACAGGTGAACAGTAAGTTTAACTCGCTCAATTAATTCAACTGAGTACCATTATGTCAAACATTGTTGCGTAGTTTATGTTATGTGTTATTTGTTCATCATGATCATATATGTCATACAAGGTTCAGTTCATCAGTGTTCTTCTCACAACCAAGGATAGTGAACAGGCATACATTATGCCTTAATGAGGAGTTTTGTCTCAATTTTCATCACAGAAGTGAGCATATTTATGTAACAGGTTGTTAAGTGGAACATAAAAATGCATGAAGAGTACCAGGTTGAAGCCCAAGGGTATGGGAGGACAGTCGATGCCCTCAAATAATAAATGAATGATCAGTTCCAACTTGACTGATAATATAGTATAGCATCAAGAAATACAATATGAAATGACCATTCCTAAATGATAAAGAAGGAGCAAGCATAACAAGGGTGTCTTGGAGGTGTTAATTATGCATTGAAGAAATCAGGAGACAAATGCAGGAGTACAAGGATAACTCTACAAGTTGCGAGCAAAATGCAGATATAAGAGGGTTTTAAACAAGCTTTCAGTTTTATCATATGGTGGTATCCCTGTGCAATGGAATGATACAGATTTTCTAGGTTTCTAAATGCTTATATGTTGAATGTTGAGAAAACTCGAATGCTAAAAGAGGCTCAGTTTTTACACAATTATTGAAAATGTAGAAATAAGAGAGGGGTCAAACCTAGTTTTAGTAACAAATGCCAAGTCTAGGTTTTTGCAACTGAAAGTGCAAAAGAAACAATGGTGGTCGAGCTAATTTTCATGAGAATATTAAAGACAAATAGATATATTTCCAGCTTACCCATGTGAGTTTTCTTTTCAAACAGAATATCAAAGTAAAGCATTAGTTATAATGGGTTGAGCCCATAAACTAAAAACAAATAAATACACAGATTTTGTTACTCTCACAGGGGTTTTTGTTTCTGAAGGCAAATGATACAACAAACAGCAAGTACCCACGTTGGGGTTTCAAGTAAATATGCAGATTTTCACCGTTTCTAGCCATCCATGTGGGTATTTTGATCACAATAACAAAACAATTTGTTCTATCAACCCAGATGAGAATTTTATGTGAAGTAACAGGTATATTGATGGAATTTTATTCTTGGGTCAAGCTTCAGAATGTATAAAAACCACAAAGTTTTTCATTTCCAGTGATACCCATGAGAGGGTTTGTTAAGTAAATAACATGAATTAATGCAAAGAACTGGTGGTCGAGCTCCACAAGAGAAATCAGAATAGATACATTTTCTTCAAAATATACAAATACCCATGTCGTTCTTTTGTTTCAGAAGTGTGAAATAGACCACTGGTCATTTGGGTCAAACACATAAGAATCATACAAAATGAATATGCAGTTTTTGAATCTCAAGTACCCACATTTGGGGTTTAGTTTTAAGCACAAAAATTGCAACTTTCAGAGGCGACCCATATGGGGGTTTTACATTAAAACTGAAGAGCAGAGAAATCATAGTGAATCGAGCCCAGAAGCTCTAAAAAGTGCCTCTCCTAGGATACATATGTTGTAGCCTGTTCATGGCCATAAAAGCTGAAGTAAAGGAGAGATTCTTTAAGTTTCTGAAGAAGGAAATATCTGGCTGAGAAGTGGCTTACTAGTTCGAGTAAGTGGAGAATGCTATAGCTACGGCCAGAGCCATATTAGAGTCTCAAAGCTCCAAGCAAGTTACCAGTTTGAGCTCGCATTGGCGGCCAGTGAAGATAAAGACCACAAAGGAAAATATAAAGAGTATAAGCCACGACTCGAGCTTTTTAAAGTAAGCACAAAAATATAAAGAAAATGCATTATAGGTTGTGTTAGCCACGACCTCAAGGCCAAAATGAACAAAACAAAAGCCATAGAAGTATATTACCTTGTGCTCAGTAGAGAAAACAAAACCCCTTGAGCAGATTCTTTCATGAAAACTTCAGACAAAGCCCAAGTTCGTGCATATCATCCATGAAGAACAAAGCACAAAAATGTAAGGAAAAGTCAGAGAGAAGCATGGACAGTCTGTGGCCTTAATGGCCTTTCTTATTCCTTGAAGGGAGTAAAGAGTTATGAAGACAAAGAAATCAGACTCACCCATTGAAGTTTTGACTGTCAGAAGGCAGAAGATGAAGATTATCGAGCATGTAGATTCTTAGACCGAGCTTAACCATCATGGCGGCGTGCTCTTAGGCAGAGCTCTTTTCCTTCAAAGTGAGGAGTGCAAAATGAAATGATTTAGGGTTTGACCTTGTTTTCCTCATGCCCTAATTCGACCCAACATCATAATCATCCAGAATATTCACAATTGGAAAATAGCACATGGGATTTTGAATTAGGTTAAGCCTTGTATTGTGATTTATTAAAGTCTGAAGGTTAATATTAGAAGAGGCCGAATTCAAGTGCCTAGGTTGGTTGATCCTTTAAGTCTTTAGGGCTTGTGTCTTGTGCCTTAGGAAAATTGAAGATTTGGTATGCATAGTGAATGCCTTATGACCTAGAAGTGGATATTGTTATCACTTAGGTTTTCTTTTCTCAAAGGAAAATCAATTCTCCACTTAGGGTTTTTAATTTTAATTGATTTTAGAGAAATCAATTGGAGATATTGATGAGAGAATAATTATTATATTGATATCTTTATGATTTTTTGAGAAAATAAAAGCATTGTAAGGGAGAGATAAGAATGTTTTTCTTGTTTTGCAAAAGATTTTATAATCTTTAAATTGCAAAAAATAGACAAATTGTAAGATTTGCAATCCTGTAAAGCAGAATCGTAAAGCAATCTTTTATAAGTTGTTTTATGATTTCTTGCTATTTTTAGCAGATTCGTTTTGACTTCTTCTCTTGGTCGGATTTGAGTCTTGTCTTGGAGAGATAAGGTGTTTTTTGGGCTTTTAAAGCAGATTCAGCCTATTTTTAGAGGCTTGACAGTTTGATCATAAAAGCAGTATGGTTTTTTCTGCTTTTATGTAGTTTTTTGGGATAGTTTGAAGCTTTTTTCCTTTAGCTTTTTTTTGAGCTCGGATTAGGGTTTTTTGAGAGTTATGTCTTTGAAAAGACTTAGTCTTTTTCTCTCTCCTTCTCATTTGAGATTTCAATTCCTGCTCATACACATTTTTGAGCTTGTGAACCTTTTGTACTCAGTTTTTGCAAATAGACACTCTTTCAGTTTCAGTAATATAGTAGAGTTCTTCTTTCCATTTTCTTGTCTCAAGATTGGTAACGGCAGTTTGATGCTTTGTGTTTTCAGATTTGAAGCCTTAATGTCCTGCTTTTATGAATTTTATGTACAAGATTTCATGTTTTCAGGTTGTATGATGTATTCAATGTCAGTGAATCTTCATATAAATTATTGATGAAATCATGTATCGATGAGATTGTGAGAACTATTGTAATAGAGAAATTTTTGTGAGTGGAAAAGTTTGTTTTCTTTCAGAAATAACAAGTTAACCATCAGTAATTTTAAGTTTTGATTTCAGTCCATCTTTCTATCCCTTTTCTCAGAGGTTATTTAGAATAGGATTTATCATTTGGAGAACCAGCTCACTCTGGAGATTCCTTCTTCGCTCAGATCACCCACATCTGAAGGAGGTTTCCATGTTTCGGTAGATTGTTGAATATTGCATTCAATAGGGTACAAATCTATTGACAACAATTTTTGGCATGCCTGGTGGGACATTCAGGCCATTTTCAGAGAATTTTTTTCAGTTTGTTGTTTGGTGTATGCAGCAGATTTTCCAGCCTTCTTGAGGATCATTACAATATACCTGGCGGCTCCGATTTCTGATTTCTGCATACTAGCGCAGTTTGCGCATGAGAAAGATTCAAACAAGATCAAGTACAACACCGTTCGAATATCAAGAGTTGTCCCCATCACGAAGAAGAGGTAGTACAGCAAGGAGGATTTTTGAAGCACCCACGAGATCGAAGTCGACACCTCCTGTTTTCAATTCCTTGGTGTTATCACTAGCTATACCAGTTCTGATCTCACAAGTACTGCCAATGGCAGCATCGAGGCAGCACCCGTTCGCGCCCTTCAATGGTGGTACTCCATTAAACATACTTCAGCATGACGACATACCAATTGTAGCCCTTAGAGGTCTGCCATACTTCACCAGGGAAGATTACACTACACCAGTCGAGCACATCCGTGACATTGCCATGTTATGCTCGGTGCACAATATCACGCAGGAGAACGTCGCACTAAGGTTGTTAGTTGCGTCACTCAAGGGCAAGGCGTTACAGTGGTTCAAAGGCCTCGTAGCCAATTCAATCGCAACATGGGATGCATTAGGTAATGGCTTATACCAACATTTTGCTGATAAATTTGATAACCTATCCTTATTAGAGCAGTTGAGCACCATTCAGAGGGCGCCACACGAGCACCTAACCGACTTCAACTACCAATTTCAGAGAACCTGGGACAGGATTCCTACGATGGTAAAGCCCTTACCAACACACGCTTTTCTGTTTTATTTGAAAGCTTTGAATAGTAAAATTATAGTTATGACTCAGTCTATGGGTGGGCTAACGCTTCCTAACGCCTACAATATAGCCATTAACGCTGAAAATTGCCTCATTCAAGCTCGAGACATAGCTCCTAGACCTCCTATGCCTTTGTTTCTAGAAATACAACCTCCTATTCCTACTGCTATACCTCCTTTGGCTGTTGTCCCTCCTGTTTCAGCGATAGGCTATCATAGTACAGCCCAAGAAGTTATTGTCCCAACCCCAAATCTGAAGATGCAAGGGATTAAAAACATATTAAAGACCTTTGGAAATGATCTCATGACTATTAAAAAGCATGTTGGCCAAGAACATAAGCCTTATCAAGCCCCTTATCAGCAAAACCAACAAAATAGACCCGCCTTTCAGAATGATTATCAAGCCTAAAGGAAGAATTTTAACCCTAGGCCATTCCAGTCATACAATATGAATGCAGCCAGTTCGTCAAAGGAACTTGTGCCGCAAAATAATGTTGCCCAGGATTGCGATTGGTGCTATCCATGCAACCAACCCCATAGCCAATCAACGTGCGCCAATGGAATGAGAAATCAGGCATTAATGGCTCAGAATAGCTATGCTGGTTCAAAAAATGTTGCAGATCAGAATTAGGAACAACAAGATAATGTAGAAGTTGTCTTGCCAAACTGGTAGAGCTCTGAATTTTGTGGCGTGAATGGCCAAAGTCAGCAAAATTATCCCATTTCAGCTAATACCAAGTCAAAAAAGAGAGCTATGGATCCAGGACAACAAGCTAGTAATTCACAGCAGCAGCCTGTAATTAGTAAACAGCCTACGTCATCAGATGTTAACGTTGCAGCGCAAACCAAAATGCAGATTCTGCAAAGGGGCCAAGAGATACATAACAAAGAGCTATCAAAAATGCATTCTCAGCCTTTGCAGAGGCAAAATGAAGCTGCTATCACAAAAAACCAGCAGAAGGTAAACTCTTTATCGTTTAATATTGTCGAGCATCTCAAGAAAACAACTGTCAACATGTCGATATTAGATGCTTTACAGCGTCCAGGGCAGAAAAGTTTACTGCTGAATGCTTCAGCTGAGTTGTCTATTTCTGACAACGCTAATCAAGGAGTAGCGAATGTTGTGCTGGCTAATGACCTGGAGGATAGAAATGAGCATAAAGCAAAAGAGGTAAAGCCCCCTCCGTTTTACTTAAGTCTAATTATTGGTGATAAAATTGTTCATAACTGTATGGTTGATTATGGTGCCAGTAGTTCAGTCATGCCTAAGAGTTTAGCTGATAAGTTAGGTCTTGTTTACGAGCCTAATCCTCAAAAAGGCGTAGTGCAATTAGATGGGTCTACTGTTAAGACTGTCAGTATTATTAAAAATTTAGCTCTTACCTTGCACGCATCCCTAAGTTTTGCTATTCATCAGGATATTCATGTCATTGACTTACCGCCGCACTTTGCCATTTGTCTCTCAAGGGATTTTACAGCCAAGTTGGGTGGGTTTTTGTCTTCTGATTGGTCTCATTTGTTTTTTAGAACAAGGTATGGTATGAAAGTGACCATAAAGTCTGAGCCTCTCGCCAAAGACCATATCGAATCCTACTCACCAAATCCTATAAACACTAACCTCTATGCCACCTCTGCAATGGAGGAGCAAACCATGACCTCAGACTGTAGCACCCATGTAGACAATATCAATCTAGATGAATGGGTAGCTGAAGATCACGAGCTTGATCTATTCCAACACACAAATGAGATAGGATTAGGAGTCTATATGATTCGAGAGCCTGATAGCGATATGCCTAATCTTTGTAAAGAGGAAGAACTGTTTGCAGAAAAGGGGAGTGAGCTTTGAAAGCTTTACTTCGATAGTTCGAGGAGTAGTGTTGGTGTCGGGGGTGGAGCTATGTTGATATCGCCCGAAGGAGATAAATATTTTTTAGCTTGCAGATTTGCTTTCGGCTGTTCAAATAATATAGTTGAGTACGAAGCGTTGGTGCATGGCCTTGAATGGGCTCACAAACGAGGTATTAAATGCTTGCAGGTTTTTGGTGATTCAAAATTGATTGTTAATCAGGTCATAAATTTAAATGCTGCTAAGAATGATTTGCTTAAGAAATACAAGCATCATGTATGGGATTTAATGGAGGATTTTAATGTTTTTAACATCATGTCGATTCTTCGGAATCAAAATAAGCATGTTGATAGGCTCGCTACCATAGGAGTCCAGTTTGATATTCCTAAGGAGATTCATAAAGTAGAAGCACGTCAATACGTGAAAATAGTGGTCAGACCTTCTGTACTTGACAATAATGTGAGCTGGTAAGTTTTTGACAGTGATGAGCAAATCATAAATTTTTTGATTGCTGAAGCTAAGTTCGCAGATGGAAATCAACAAAAATGGCAGCAGCAATATGATGACCAGATAGTGCAGTTGAAGACTAATAAGTTGTCAAAAGGACTGGTGACCTTGGAATCTGTGTTTAACTCAGATGACCAAGTGCGTAGGGACAAATGCAGCTTGATTGTTAAAGAGGAACATTATGCAACCATCAAAATCTTCAAAGGCAAGCTTCTCAAGCTGGGAAAGGTATGTAATCAAGACGAACAACAAGCCTTTATTCTGTTATGTCAGAAATTTAGTGGTGTTTGCTTGGGAGTACAAAGACTTGAGAGGTTTTAACCCCGAACTAGCCCAGCATACCATTGAACTTGAACCCGATGCAAAACTAGTAAGACATAAACAGAGATCGCTTAACCCCAAGTTAGAACACCTTATGAAGGCTGAACTAAATAAGCTAGTTGAGAGTGGTATTATTTGTCCTATCAAGCACACCTCTTGGGTGTCAAATTTAGTGCCAGTCAGGAAGAAAAGTGGGGAAATTAGATTATGTGTCAATTTCTGAGATTTAAACAAAGCTCCATTGAAAGACCATTACCCACTCCCGTCCATGGAACAAATTTTACAAGAAGTTTCTGGTTCTGACATATTTTCTTTGCTAGATGGTTACTCAGGTTACAACCAGATTCTGGTGAAGCAGGAAGATCAGTTCAAAACAACATTTACAACCAAGTGGGGCACGATGGCCTACAAGAAGATGCCTTTCGGCTTATCCAATGCTGAAGCAACTTTTCAGCGTGCTATGGATATGGCCTTTCACGGGCTCATGAACAAGTTTGTTTTGGTGTACTTAGATGATATTACTGTTTTTTCCAAAAATGCTAACGAACACCTTGATCATTTGGAGCATATTTTTCAGAGATGCAGAGAGTTCGAAGTGTCTCTCAATCTGAAGAAGTGTATATTTTCAGTGCATGAAGGCAAACTGCTTGGACACATTGTTTCAAAGCAAGGTATTTCAATCGATCTTGAAAGAGTTTCCGCAATTCTGGAATTGTCATTACCAGCTCACAAGAAAGGCTTGTAAAACTTTCTTGGAAGGATAAATTTCGTGAGGAGGTTCATACCAAATATTGCAGCATTGATGCAGCCTCTCACTTCTATGCTTAAGAAGAATATGCCATTCAATTGGACCAAGGAAGGTAAAAGGAGCTTCGAGCAGATCAAGGAAGCACTCGCAACCGCTTCTACTCTCATTAATCCAAACTTTGACAAAGACTTTATTCTATATGCTTTTGGAGGAGTAGATACTGTTTCAGCTATGTTGTGCCAGCAAAATGAGGAAGGCTTGGAGCATCCTGTTGCTTTTTTCAACTAGGTGTTACATGATTATGAGGTAAAATATTCTTTTGTTGAGAAGCATGTTTTTGCTGTTGTGAGAATTTTAAAGAAATTCAAGCATATGCTGTCCAACAGCAAGGTTCATTTGCTAGTAGCTCATTCAACTGTTAAGAATTTTCTGCTTAACAAAGATATTAATGATAAGTGTGCTGGTTGGATTACCAAAGTAATGGAGTTCGATGTTGATATAAAAGTAACCAAGCTTGTTAGGGGCAAAGGGTTGTGTGAACAAATTGCTGGTGATGAGGACAGTAACTTAAAAGAGGCTACAAATACAGAAATAGTGCTAAATAATGATGTCGCAGGTGTTGTTCCAGCATCTCCAACTACATGGTTGCAACAGATGATGCATTATCTGCAAACTGGTGAGTGCCCTGAAGGTTTAGACAGAGTGAAAATGAGGTACTACAGATTACAAGCCATTCCTTATGCAATCATTGATGGCATTCTTTATAGGAGGGATTTCCAAGGTATCTTATTGCGTTGTATTCAGCCTGATCAAGTTGACAAGCTTTTAGAGGAATTTCATGATGGACCTTCAGGAGGTCACTTTGCTGCAAGAACAATAGCTCTAAAAATTATGCGAGCTAGTTATTACTAGCCAGATTTGTTTAAGGACCCTATTGCTTGGGTCAGAAGATGTGAGAAATGTGTTTTATTTGTTGGTAAACAGAGCCTTGCACCGCTGCCCCTGCATTTGATTCAGGTAGAACAACCCTTTGCCAAGTGGGGCTTATATTTTATTGGTCCTATTAATCTGCCTTCAAGCGCAGGTCATAAGTGGATTCTTACTGCCACAGATTATTTTACAAAATGGACTGAAGTTGTCGCTTTAAAGGAGGCAAACAAGACTTCAGTGCTTAATTTCTATCAAGATCTCATATCGAGATTCGGTGTTCCAGATTCAATCATTTCTGGAAATGGTTTAACTTTTATTGGTTTGAGGATTTCTGACTGGTCAGTTAGAAATAACATCTATTTGAACACGTCTTCCAATTATTATCCACAGGGCAATGGTCAAGCGGAATCTACAAATAAAAATCTGATTCAGATAATCAAGAAGACTATCAAAGATAATCAAAGGACATGGCACGAAAAGCTGAAGTTAGCCCTTTGGGCTGACAGAATAACTCCTAAGAGGGCTACTGGTTGTTCACCTTTTGTTCTGACTTATGGTAAAGAAGCTAAGTTACCTGTTTCAATCGAGTTGCCAACTTTAAGTTATGTTAAGGAACTGGAGTTGCTGAATGAACAGCCTCTTGAGGTGAGGTTTGCATAGTTGGTAGAGCTTGAAGAAACCAGAAAGGAGGCCCTCAGGCAGCTGGAGATACATCAAGCTTAGATGAAGAATTCTTTTGATAAAAGGGCGAGACCACATGATTTCATTGTTGGAGATCTAGTTTACAAGTGGAATGAATTCAAAAGCAGACCTGGACGACATTCCAAGTTCAATGCAATGTGGGATGGGCCTTATGTGATCACAGAATGCAAGGAACACAATGCATTCCAACTTACTAAATTGACTGGCGAGGTGTTGTCTATCCCAGTAAATGGGATCCACCTCAAGCATTGCCTCTGAGATAAGTTATCTCATAGTTAGTAGAGTAGTTTGCAAATAAGTACTTTTGGCACATTTACTTTCAGTAGTTTTGCTTTCCCTAAGCGTTGCTGCGCATGTTCGGTTGGCCATCAGGGCCTGTTAGTTTTACTTTCAGTTATGTTTTGTTTTCTTTACTGTTGTTTGGAGTGTTGTTGTTCAAGTTTATGAGTTTCAAGAGGGGGTAGAATTGACTCTGCGCCCAATGAATTGTTTTAAGGCCACAGATCTATCCTTAGCAGGCAAGCATTTAGCGGAGGTTGCCAAAATGTTACCAATTATTCGCCACAGCTCGATTGGTGGAGCTGGTTGAACAATATTATATCTTAAGGTGAAATTGCAAATTATGTTTAAGTGTTGTTTTGCATTTTTATCATTATTCATTAAGTGACAGTGGTGCATTTAGAAGAGAGAACTGAATTTCAGAGTGCTATTCAGATGCTCCAAAATTAAATGAAGTACAAAATTGAGCATATAAATAATAGAACATTTTAGAATGCTTTCCTTCATTTCATGGAGAGATTCATATTTACATAGTTTCATTTGATTGCAAGAATCAGAATGATATTACAACATTGCATTTTTATCTTAAGGTGAAATTGCAGATTATGTTTAAGTGTTGTTTTGCATTTTTATCATTATTCATTAAGTGACAGTGGTGCATTTAGAAGAGAGAACTGAATTTCAGAGTGCTATTCAGATGCTCCAAAATTAAATGAAGTACAAAATTGAGCATATAAATAATAGAACATTTTAGAATGCTTTCCTTCATTTCATGGAGAGATTCATATTTACATAGTTTCATTTGATTGCAAGAATCAGAATGATATTACAACATTGCATTTTTATCTTAAGGTGAAATTGCAGATTATGTTTAAGTGTTGTTTTGCATTTTTATCATTATTCATTAAGTGACAGTGGTGCATTTAGAAGAGAGAATTGAATTTCAGAGTGCTATTCAGATGCTCCAAAATTAAATGAAGTACAAAATTGAGCATATAAATAATAGAACATTTTAGAATGCTTTCCTTCATTTCATGGAGAGATTCATATTTACATAGTTTCATTTGATTGCAAGAATCAGAATGATATTACAACATTGCATTGAAATACATTTTTTTTTCAAATGAAAAGGATAAAGATGAAATAGAATATCCACACAAGCCGTGGATGTGACTGTCACAATGCACCATTAATAGTACACTACACTATTGAAGATGCAAAAGAAAAATCACATAAGTAAATGACATAATCATCATTGCCTGTTTTGGCCGATGGTTGATGATGAATGGTGCACCTTTGTCTTCTCGAGTTTCGTCGACCTGTAAGAGAAGGGAAGGAGGTGTCAGTGGCTCCAATTATGAAGAAACCTTTACGAGTCACCAACAATAGTGCAGCCTACTATCAATCATACATTGGAACAATCAAAGAAGTACATAAGAAATGAGCTGAAGGAGAAACAACAATATGATCATCATTTCTTATTTTTATTCTAACATTGTTTGTTTCTTTGTGCAGGTATAGGGAAAATCACGAAGCTGATCATTATTTGAAGACCAAGCATGTGGAGAAACACGGGCTCCCACAAGGGTAGAGCTTGGCATGCTACCCTTATTTATTATTAATGGGCCTATTTAAAGATTGCATCATCATATTCATCAAAGGAAGTGAGATACAACTGAAAGAGTAAACAAAATTATCTATCAAGCTATTAAACCAACTGTGCATTCATAACGATCGTGTTAATGTTTTCTGAAAGCTATAGGTGAACAGTGAGTTTAACTCGCTCAATTAATTCAACTGAGTACAATTATGTCAAACATTGCTGCGTAGTTCACATTCTGTGTTATTTGTTCATCATGATCATATATGTCATACAAGGTTCAGTTCATCAGTGTTCTTTTCACAACCAAGGATAGTGAACATGCATACATTATGCCTTAATGAGGAGTTTTGTTTCAATTTTCATCACAGAACTAAGCATATTTACGAAATAGGTTGTTAAGTGGAACATAAAAATGCATGAAGAGTACCAGGTTGAAGCCCAAGGGTATGGGAGGATAGTCGATGCCCTCAAACAATAAATGAATGATCAGTTCCAGCTTGACTGATAATACAGTGCAACATCAGGAAATACAATATGAAATGACCATTCCTAAATGATAAAGAAGGAGCAAGCATAACAAAGGTGTCTTGGAGGTGTTAATTATGCATTGAAGAAATTAGGAGACAAATGCAGGAGTACGAGGATAACTCTACAAGTTGCGAGCAAAATGCAGATATAAGAGGGTTTTAAACAAGCTTTCAGTTTTATGATATGGTGGTATCCCTGTGCAATGGAATGATACAGATTTTCTAGGTTTCTAAACGCTTATATGCTGAATGTTGAGAAAACTCGAATGCTAAAAGAGGCTCAGTTTTTACACAATTATTGAAAATGTAGAAATAAGAGAGGGGTCCAACCTAGTTTTAGTAACAAATGCCAAGTCTAGGTTTTTGCAACTGAAAGTGCAAAAGAAACAATGGTGGTCGAGCTAATTTTCATGAGAATATTAAAGACAAACAAATATATTTCCAGCTTACCCATGTGAGTTTTCTTTTCAAACATAATATCAAAGTAAAGCATCTGTTATAATGGGTCGAGCCCATAAACTAAAAACAAATAAATACATAGATTTTGTTACTCTCACAGGGGTTTTTGTTTCTGAAGGAAAATGATACAACAAACAACAAGTACCCACGTTGGAGTTTCAAGTAAATATGCAGATTTTCACCGTTTTCAGCCATCCATGTGGGTATTTTGATCACAATAACAAAACAATTTGTTCTATCAACCCAGATGAGAATTTTATGTGAAGTAACAGGTATACTGATGGAATTTTATTCTTGGGTCAAGCTTCAGAATGTATAAAAACCACGAAGTTTTCCATTTCCAGTGATACCCATGAGAGGATTTGTTAAGTAAATAATAAGAATTAATGCAAAGAACTGGTGGTTGAGCTCCGTAAGAGAAATCATAATAGATACATTTTCTTCAAAATATACAAATACCCGTGTCGTTCTTTTGTTTCAGAAGTGTGAAATAGACCACTGGTCATTTGGGTCAAACACATAAGAATCATACAAAATGAATATGCAGTTTTTGAATCTCAAGTACCCACATTTGGGGTTTAGTTTTAAGCACAAAAATTGCAACTTTCAGAGGCGACCCATATGGGGGTTTTACATTAAAACTGAAGAGCAGAGAAATCGTAGTGAATTGAGCCCAGAAGCTCTAAAAAGTGCCTCTCCTAGGATACATATGTTGCGGCCTGTTCCTGGCCATAAAAGCTGAAGTAAAGGAGAGATTCTTTAAGTTTCTGAAGAAGGAAATATTTGGCTGAGAAGTGGATTACCAGTTTGAGTCTCTGGAGAATGTTATAGCCATGACCATAGCCATATTAGAGTCTCAAAGCTCCAAGCAAGTTACCAGTTCGAGCTCGCATGGGTGGCCAGTGAAGATAAAAACCACAGAGGTAAATACAAAGAGTCTAAGCCACGACTCGAGCTCTTTAAAGTAAGCACATAAATATAAAGAAAATGCATTAGAGGTTGTGTTAGCCGCGACCTCAAGGCCAGAATGAACAAAACAAAATCCATAGAAGTATATTACCTTGTGCTTAGTAGAGAAAAAAAAACCCCTTGAGCAGATTCTTTCATGAAAACTTCAGACAAAGCCCAAGTTCGTGCATATCGGCCATGAAGAACAAAGCACAAAAATGTAAGGAAAAGTCAGAGAGAAGCATGGATAGTCCGCAGCCTTAATGGCCTTTCTTATTCCTTGAAGGGAGTAAAGGGCTATGAAGACAAAGAAATCAGACTTACCCATTGAAGTTTCAATTGTTAGAAGGCAGAAGATGAAGATTATCGAGCATGTAGATTCTCAGATCGAGCTTAACCATCATGACGACGTGCTCTCAGGCATAGCTCTTTTCCTTCAAAGTGAGGAGTGCAAAATGAAATGATTTAGGGTTTGACCTTGTTTTCCTCATGCCCTAATTCGACCCAACATCATAATCATCCAGAATATTCACAATTGGAAAATAGCACATGGGATTTTGAATTAGGTTAAGCCTTGTATTGTGATTTATTAAAGTCTGAAGGTTAATATTAGACGGGGCCGAATTCAAGTGCCTAGGTTGGTCGATCCTTTAAGTCTTTAGGGCTTGTGTCTTGTGCCTTAGGAAAATTGAAGATTTGGTATGCATAGTGAATGCCTTATGACCTAGAAGTGGATATTGTTATCACTTAGGTTTTCTTTTCTCAAAGGAAAATCAATTCTCCACTTAGGGTTTTTAATTTTAATTGATTTTAGAGAAATCAATTGGAGATATTGATGAGAGAATAATTATTATATTGATATCTTTATGATTTTTTGAGAAAATCAAAGCATTGTAATGGAGAGATAAGAATGTTTTTCTTTTTTTTGCAAAAGATTTTATAATCTTTAAATTGCAAAAAATAGACAAATTGTAAGATCTGCAATCCTGTAAAGCAGAATCGTAAAGCAATCTTTTATAAGTTGTTTTATGATTTCTTGCTATTTTTAGTAGATTCGTTTTGACTTCTTCTCTTGGTCGGATTTGAGTCTTATCTTGGAGAGATAAGGTGTTTTTTGGGCTTTTAAAGCAGATTCAGCCTATTTTTAGAGGCTTGACAGTTTGATCATAAAAGCAGTATGGTTTTTTATGCTTTTATGCTATTTTTTGAGACAGTTTGAAGCTTTTTTCCTTGAGCTTCTTTCTGAGCTCAGATTAGGGTTTCTTGAGAGTTATGTCTTTGAAAAGACTTAGTCTTTTTCTCTCTCCTTCTCAGTTGAGATTTCAGTTCCTGCTCATACACATTTTTGAGCTTGTGAACCTTTTGTACTCAGTTTTTGCAGATAGACACTCTTTCAGTTTCAGTAATATAGTAGAGTTCTTCTTTCCATTTTCTTGTCTCAAGATTGGTAACGACAGTTTGATGCTTTGTGTTTTCAGATTTGAAGCCTTAATATCCTGCTTTTATGAATTTTTTGTACAGGATTTCATGTTTTCAGGTTGTATGATGTATTCAATGTCTGTGAATCTTCATATAAATTATTGATGAAATCATGTATCGATGAGATTGTGAGAACTATTGTAATAGAGAAATTGTTGTGAGTGGAAAATTTTGTTTTCTTTCATAAATAACAAGTTAACCATCTGTAGTTTTAAGTTTTGATTTTAGTCCATCTTTCTATCCCTTTTCTCAGAGGTTATTTAGAATAGGATTTATCATTCGGAGAACTAGCTCACTCTGGAGATTCCTTAGTCACTCAGATCACCCACATTTGAAGGAGGTTTCCATGTTTCAATAGATTGCTGAATATTGCATTCAATAGGGTGCAAATCTATTGACAACATTTACAAAGGTTTTACAAATTCAAAATAAGTTCCCACTATACCTTAGTACCCTCCAAGAAATTAACATTGAGACTATAAAATACCCAACAAGACCAATATTTTGAAAACAATTCCAATTATGTTTAACCCATTGCTCCAAGGAGGTCCTGTAATTTTATTGAAAACCAAACATAAAACCAAAGGTTAGAAACTAAAATATTTTGGTGATGCAAGATTTCCCAACCCCATGGATTCTCCTACATCAAACACCTCGGGTAAGTGAAATGTTCCATGTGTGGGAACTCATGAACATTTAAATATCTTATGTTTGTTCAACATCCACCTCTCTTCCTTATCTACTTGATTTTTGTTCTTCTCCGTGCTATGAAACTTCCTGTCTCTTTCTTCCTCTCATGTAATTCATTTTATTGCACCAAGGTTCATCTTCCCACTTCACTTTATCATTCTTAACTTTTGCATATAAATCAATACTAACAAAATCATAGAAATCACTAAATTCTTTCTGCACATTCCCTTCACCTATTTATTCTTCACTTTCTTCTTCCTCTCTTGCTGCAAAATTCCTTTCAATCTCCTCATACCCTTCAATTGCATCCATATCACTTACATACAAATTAAATTCATCAAAATATTCACAAAATACAAATTTTACCTCATCTTTCAATGCTACAAATTTTGCTTCACCCATTGTCAATGCAAGCCACTCCTTTTTAAATGTTACAATCTGCATTAATAATTCATCATCTTCTTTATTTTCTGCCACTCCTTCACTTTCCTCATTCACTGTCTTCCCCATATACTCTTCTTCACTCTATTTTCCCAAAAAAAAAAATGTTTCCAAGTCCTTCAATGGACCAAACTTTGTTGTAACTTCTCTATTATTTCCCATAGAAATGCCATTTTTCACTCCCAAAAATTCTTTAATCACTTTTGCATATAACTTAACATCAAATTCTATTTCACAAATCTCAGAAAATAATTCATTACCTATATAATCTCTTGTTCCTCTACTGCTGCCCCGATATTTTCTTCTTGATTGTCTGTTGCAATATTGTTCTTTTCTTCTTCTACCTCTTCCCTTGTACTCAACTATGCCATTTTCTTCAATATACTTATGTCCTCCCAAGGACCAACCGTTGTTCCAACTTCACAATTACTTGTTTCCACATATCTCTTCATATCTTGTCTACATGGAAATCGACATCAATATTTTCTTTGCAAAACTTATAAGAATGAGATAATACCTCTACTTTTGTTTTTGCAACCTCTTTTCCCAAGCATGTAATTTCAATTTTCTCCACTTTTATGTTTTCAACAAGATGTATATCAACTGCTACTTCTTTCTTTTCCTCATTATTTTCTTTATCCTCTTTCATGAGGTTATTTTCTTCTTCTTTAGCACCATCTGCATGATATTCTACTACATCTTCTTCTACAATTTCATATACTTCTCTTGCATGTAAATAATCATTAACACAAGTAAACGATACCTCTTTTGCTATTGCATCCTCCTTATTTTCACCATCTTCTTTAGCTTTGTCAAATCCTGCAAACAAAACTTTAGATAAAACAAATTCTTTAGAATTACCATTAAATTTATGGTCCATAGTGACCATTTTCTCCTCCTTTCTCCGTTCTTTCTTGATACTTCCCCTCTTTTCTTCCTTTCTTTCAACTATCATTGTGTGGGATCCTCCAACATTCTTACTTCCACAATCTTCCCATCATAGGGTTGTAATTTAATGTATTTTTCATCTTTCTTCTCGCTGCCCTCTTTACCCATTCTCTCTATTTCATAAGATATTTCCAACTCTTCTCCTTCTTCTATATAGCATTCCATCTTCTCTTCAAGTTTTTCAGCTTTATACCTTTCATTAGCCATCATACCCTTTTCACATAATCTTTGTTCAAACTTTCTTTTAGCCTCTTCAAGTTCTCTTCTCTACTCCATCTCTATCACATCTAGTCTAGCCTCAATCTTCTTCAATTTTCCAATAAGCCATTTGGTAAACCTCTTTTCTTTCCACTCTTCCATAGGTAAGATCCTCACAATCCTTCTCATGACCCATCTTGTCTTCTTTAAAGACATATTCAAAGACTTGTAAGTCCCTCTGCAATTACAAGTCCTTGCAACAATTTCTCTCACTTTAGAGTATCAACCCTCTACAGTCATAGGTCCTCCCTGCAACAAACTCACTCTTGCTTATCCTCTACCCAACATATGGTTTATGGAAGACACACCTCTCTCTTGTGCACCTTCTACCTAGTCTTAACCTCTGCTGGAGGATAATAGCTGCAAACTTATTTCAAACTCTTTCTACCAATCAACTATTGCAATACTTTCTAGCCAATCTTCTCGCTCTGATATTTAAAAAACAAATTCTAAGCTTATATTTGTAACACATTTAAACTCTCCCAAGCAACAAAAATCAAATCCTCACACATTCCAACAAATAAAATATTTTAATTTACTCTCAACACATATCCAAGCAAATAAAAATATTATTTTTAATCACTGTTGCAATACCTCCCAACCAATCTTCTAGCTCTGATACCATTTGATGCAGTAAAAAACTAAGACCATAAATCGAGGTGTTGATCTTCACAGCCACCACACTTAATTCTTTTCTATCTAACTGTAAATTAATTCTCATGGGGAGAATAAGAAGACCCAAAAAGTTCTGAAATGCAAATCATTAATCTTTCATTTAAGTGCATAGAAAACTATTGACATACCACTTTTTAGAGTCAATTTTGAATATGAAAACAACTTCCATTTGCTCTGAAATTTTTTACAATAGAAACTCCCACCTTCATCTACAAGAATATAGGTGGATCAAAATTTATCTATCAATACAACCATGCTGAAAATCAACCCCAAAATCTTGAAAAAATCATTTATGAACATTGGTACTTTGACCCCTTCCAACAACTTTTCACAATTTTCATCATTTCCTCAATTTCTTTCAAACATCAACTAGGAACCCTATTGGTTTTCTAGCTAACACAACATAAACATTCAACAAGAACACCAATTTCTCAAAAAATTCTTGTAGCTAGTGAAAGCTTAAGCTATAGAATTTCCAACAACTAAACCAAATAAGACTCAAGAATAAATCATATTTTATTAACTAGCTTACAAGATCTACAACAACACCTTCAAAATGAAACAATACATGCCAAAGTTTTCTATAGGAAAACTCCTCCAATAAAGAACCCCAAATTTGATTGCAATATCTTCCCATTAGCACCTACAACAACAAATAGTCGCTACAATACTCTGCTACAACCTTTATGGTCAACCCAACTTGGTTCAACACATTCTCTTTGTCTCAAACTCTTCTATTCTTCTTAATTTCTTCTTTTCTTCTTCATCTTCAACCCTAGGCGTGGCCCATTTCTTGTTGTTGTTGCATTTAACAAACTTTCTTTATCCTCCCTTGGGTGCTAGATTCATCTGTAACTCCTCATTTACTTCTTAGCAACAACTTTCAAATTATTTTATGATTTAAGCCTCTACTCTTCAAATTGAAAAACACCATCAATCTGAAATAGTTTATAGGCAATGATAACTATCAAGGGACCCAAATTACATGCATTACGATAGCCCAAGACTTGGGTGTAACACTTTTCCCTTTGACCATTTTGACAATTTAAAAAAAATGACTTCCAACAATTTTGGTGCTCAATTTATAGAGGTTTTACAAATTTAAAATAAGTTCCTCCTAGACCTTAGTAGAGCCTCCAAGAAATTAACATTGAGAGCATAAAATACTCAGCAAGACCAATATTTTGAAAACCAGTCTAATTATGTTGAACCCATTACTCCAAGGAGTTCATGCAATTTTATTGAAAACCAAACATAAAAACAAAGGCCAAAAACTAAAATATTTTTGGTGATGCAAGATTGCCCAACCCCATGGATGCTCCTGCATCACTTAGTAAGAGTTATGGAAATGTGCACTACTCTGGTGGCTATATCCTTGCCTTTGATGCCAAGAAAAATTCCTTTTAACATACCTTCGATGGAGGCCAATATGCCCACAAAGCTAGCATTTAATATTTTTAATATCCTATTTTCACAAGCATGACAAATTTGCCATTAATTATAACCAGTTATATATATATATACATATATATATATATATATATACATATATATATATATACATATACATATATATATATACATATGTATATATATGTATGTATATACATATACATGTATATACATATACATATATACATATGTATATACATATATACATATATGTATATATATGTATATACATATATGTATATATATGTATATATATATATATTTATAATTGAATACATTCATATACACGTGTATACACACACATATATATATATTCAAATTTATTTAATATAATTTCATAATAAAAGACTTTACTTGATTATATTTATCAAATTGACAAATCAAGAAGCAATATGATTCCCAATCATATAAATCACTTTATTTTACCTTTATTAAAAAAATTGCATAAACTCACACTCAACTAGGTTAGATTTAATCTATTGACTTGACCCATCTCAACTCAACTCAAATTTTGACAAAACACACAAATTGACTCAACGATAGATTTAGGGTAAACCTACGTGAGTGTGTGTGCGAGAACTCAAATGGCATAACCTATTTCCCTGAAGTCTATTCTCCTCTCTCAGGTGATACTTTCCCTCTCTGGAGGGCAAGAAAATAGTCTTGCATTTCACTTAGAAATCATTCACATAGTTAGCCATTATAAATCACGACATAATCATAATATTTGATTAAATATCATATAATCATCAAAATTCAAATACATTTCATTGCATATAAAATTTTATCATAATGATAACTAACATAATGTCATCATTAAGTATCAAAATACATTTTAACGTAATAGTTAAAAGCAATCTGGTTAAGCAAAAACGAGCTGTAACACTTTTGATAGGTTTGTAAGTGCTCTAGGGAATTCATGTATTTTTCATCGAGCATCTCTAATTTTTGCTACCAGACTTCTATGTGCACATGGTCGTCAATTATTTCATGGAGGGAGATATACAAGGAAGGAATTTCAAGTTCTAAAGATTTCATAAACTAGTGAATATAGATTGTGTCATGTAGGTGTTCACATGCTAGTATGATATGCCTAAAGAGCCAAGGGTAATTATAAGTGTCAATTTGTGTGATGCTTGCCCACAAGTTTATGCATAACTTATTTGATAACTCCATTACTTGCTTTTGCTTGATGATTTGAATGAGGTTAATATGGCATGAAGAATCAATGCAAAATTTTGAAATACTCTAGGATCTTTTTGGCTTTCTCATTTTTAAAAGATTATCTAAGAGGAGTATCACAAGAACATTGAAACAAGTGAGAACATTGGTAGTGAGGAAGTTGCAAATATCAGTGATGGTGGTTGTTTTCATGGGTATCATGTCAACCTATTTTACAAAGTAGCCAATTGCTATGATTATTAAGAAATCACCTTTAGATGAGGTGGAGAAATTTCACTAATTAAGACCCTATAGTAAAAATGGCCATGACAATGTCAATAGTTGTAGGTCTCGAACAAAGGCATACACTATATTACTATATTGTTGATAAATATAACATTTCTTGACAAATTCAAGCGTACCATATTGTATTGTTCATAAATAGTTTTTGAACTAGACATCTTCAATTCAAATACCAACATAACAATACAAAAATATATTATTTATCAATATCTTTCTTATATGACATGTTAATTTCACCATTACTACACAATGGTACGAGTAGTTAAGGCAGGATACCAACCCACTGTAGTTGGTGGTATGGAAATTAAAGTTGAGGGGGTGGATGGATGGGGGAGTTCGTAAAAATAATATTTTAGTTTAATTGGAAAACAATTGGTACAGACTAGATGTTTGTGTCCGTATAGGGCAGAGAGAGACATACATGGCACGGGGATGGAGATTAGGACGTCTACTGGGGCGATCTCAAAGTGAAAAGCATGGACTGCGGTCGTTACCATTATCATTGTCATCCACAGCGGCAAGGACGCTTCTCCGGCGAGTAGGAGGTGTTGTTGGGGTGGGACTGGGCCTTGGCTTAAGCCTGGGATGGATGAACTTCAGCCTCAGCAACAACATCATCAAGAGCGTCAATGGTGAGGAATACGATGTTGTGCGGCGGTTGAAAATTGCGGGGGCAGTGCCTCTCCGTCTCTCTCGCAATGCTCTCACAGCTGCCATCATTGCCTTTGGTATGCCACCTTCATTATCATCTCCCTCTTATGCTACATTTTTATTGCCCAACTAATTAGGAACAAGAAGAGAGAGATTTTATGTCTATTACAATGAGAAAGTATGAAGGTGAAAGTAACCCTAAATTCTAAAAATTAATCATTGTTTCTCCGAGTTTTGGGGATGAGGGGTAGGCATGGTTTCAAAGAAAACAATTTTTTTTTTTTCAGATTTTGAGATGGTTAGTAACGTTTTATTAAAAAAATAATATTTAAAATTAAAAAATTTAAATAAATAAAAACTAATTGAAAGTAATTGAAAAGAAGGTTGACAACTTTAAAAGTATGTACATTGTGCAGAATTTGCAA